>JAFHLA010000010.1:3627500-3792500 GCA_021432705.1 Caranx ignobilis | reverse complement strand
GTGCAGAATGACAGAGCTGAAGTAACCATGGAGACTGAAAACCCATCATCTCATTGATCTGTGATTATTTATGTAGCACCTCACGACATCAAACATGTCAAACCGTTTCCTTGAGATGATTCAGAGCAGGTTTGAAATAAACTTTGCTCTGTTTTCATTTAAATGATGATTATTAACAAACCAAAACACACACACTCTCTGTCACGTTTGTTCTCTTCTGGTGATGTTAGCGCGCTAACTAGCCCGTCCAATGGCGAGTCACTGCAGCCTCTCGTCTGCCCTGGAGCTTAGATATCATATATATATATATATATCTTCTTTTATCTGACTTTCCTTATTTCAAAGTGCAAAATAATGAAGTATATTAGTCGTTTTTTGTTTCTGAGTTCATGCAGATGTGGAGTGAGTTTAGTTCATTTACAGTCGGTGAGAGCGTTTCCTGTGGGGCGGAGCCGGAGTCTGAGCTCACTGGTAAAAATAACAGCGCTCGGTGCAGCGTGAGGCTTCTGCAGGTTTTCACTGCAGACCTTCAGAAAGATGGAGGAAAGATTTCTATCTTTAATAATAAATAAATACACACATCCAAGTTCTGAGGAGGTTTCTGTTGCTCTTTTATATTTATAACTAAAACCACACTCACATACGTCCAGGTGCACGCTGAGGTCACGGCCACTCGTTCACCGCTGATAACACACACACACACACACACTCCGTTATCAAACCTAAAGTGTGTGTTTGAGCTCATAATGAGCTCCCTCTCTCTCTTTCGTCCTTATCTCGTCCCGCACCTGTCAAATCATTAAAGCCTCGACTCGCAGGAAATGCGCGACAGAACGAAGTGCAGAGGCGGCACTTCTCCCACAGCAGGGGATTGTGGGAGAAACAGGAAGAGAGCGGTTTGTTGCTCAGTGAAGGCATGTGTGTTAACAAAACCAAAAATCAGTGGCAGTGTTTTTCTCCTGCTCAGACAGACTCTGTGTGACAGTGAATAAATGGAGCTCCTGCAAAAACCATGGGATGTAAATATAAACACTGAGTCTGAGCAGAAACTGACGCAACACGAGTGGAGTTGACTGACTGTGCAGCAAATCTACGAACAAAAACAAAGGGATAGATTTGCCAATAATAAATGAGAACTCAATAAACCTGTGTGTGTGTGTGTGTGTGTGTGTGTGTGTCTTCAGCTCGCCGTGTCCTCTCATGAAAATGCCACCCCGGTGAAGCTGATCCACAACGCAGCCGGACACCTGAACGGACCGGCCCGGACCATCGGAGCCGCCGTCATCGGATATTTAGGTAAAACAACATGTGAACTCTCCTTCCTCTCCTTCTTCTTCTCCTTCCTTTCCTTCCTTTCCTTCCTCTCCTTCCTTTCCTTCCTCTCCTTCTTTATCCACTCAGCTGTTTACCATTTAAAATTCTCCAGATTAATATTTTTAAATAAATCTAATGCGACTTTTGATTTTTATCGTCACTTCTCCAGGCGTCCGAGCCTTCGTGCCCAAGCCCGTGGCCACCAACCTGCAGTATGTGGGCGGAGCGGCGGCCATCTTGGGCCTGGTCGCCATGGCGTCGGACGTGGAGGGGCTGTACGCAGCTGTCAAAGCTCTGGTGTGTGTCGTGAAGAGCAACCCGCTGGCCAGTAAAGAGATGGAGCGCATCAAAGGCTACCAGGTGAGCAGAAGCTTTCACAGGTGATGTGGTGATGCAACATTAGAAGAATGCTGATGTGTGTGTGTGTGTGTGTGTGTGTGCGTGCAGCTGCTGGCCATGCTGCTGAAGAAGAAGCGCTCGCTGCTCAACAGCCACATCCTCCACCTGACCTTCTCTCTGGTGGGGACGGTCGACAGCGGCCACGAGACCTCCATCATCCCCAACTCCATGGCCTTCCAGGACCTGCTCTGTGACTTCGAGGTGAGACCTTAACCCTCCGTACGCTCTGCACACCTGTGGTCAGGAGACACACCTGTGGTCAGGGGACACACCTGTGGTCAGGAGACACACCTGTGATCAGGGGACACACCTGTGGTCAGGAGACACACCTGTGGTCAGGGGACACACCTGTGGTCAGGAGACACACCTGTGGTCAGGGGACACACCTGTGGTCAGGGGACACACCTGTGATCAGGAGACACACCTGTGGTCAGGAGACACACCTGTGGTCAGGAGACACACCTGTGATCAGGAGACACACCTGCACCTGCAGCTCACACCAGGTCACTGTGGCAAAAAACATCAGAGTGAAAGAGATTGAAACCAAACACGGAGACGGTTTCAAACGTGACTCTGATCAGATTTGAACACATGCAGTGTGTCATGTGACCTGTCGGTCAGTGGGATCAGACTCTGATCAGATTTGTGCTGCAGTCTGACTGCTGTCGTACTCTTTACCTCACTCTGCTCCTTCTGCCCCCCCCCCCCCCAACAGGTCTGGCTTCACGCCCCCTACGAGCTCCACCTCTCTCTGTTCGAGCACTTCATCGAGCTGCTGACTGAATCCAGGTCAGTGTCGCTGCAGACACAGAGAGTGATGTCATCTCTTTGGGCTTAAACAAAGTCTGACGTTATAACTTTGATCCATTTATTACAACTTTTTCTTTTCTAATTCAACTTTTCCAGGTTGAACATTTAATAAACTTTGGTTTAGAGGTTTTAGAGTCGAGCACAACACGTGGCTCATGTTGAACGTGTCCAGGTTTCAGGATGTTTGAGACTCAGATGCTGCTGCACTTGATGTTCAGTGAAGTTACTGTGGAGCAGCTTTTATTTCAGGCTCTTACTGTCATTTATATCTGACCTCTGACCTCTGTGTGTGTGTGTGTTGAACAGCGAGGCGGCCAAGAACGCCAAACTGCTGCGGGAGTTTCAGTTGATCCCTCGTCTGCTGCTGACGCTGAGAGACACGTCGCTGTCGCAGCCGACCGTCGCCGCCATCAGCAACGTGCTCAGTCTGCTCCTGCAGGGCTTCCCCAACCCGTACGACCTGCTGCGGTGAGCGCATGCACACACACGCACACACACACACACACACACACACACACTTATTTAATACACTCACCCAGTACTAAACAAACGCCCGGCGTCTCGTTTCGATCTCGCAGATTCGGTCAGTTCATCTCCTCCACTCTTCCCACGTTCGCTGTGTGTGAGAAGTTTGTTGTCATGGAGATCAACAACGAGGAGAAGATTGATGGAGGTAATGTGGCTGAATATCTGCTCAGTCTGTGATCAACCTCTAACTGATGGGTAGAACCTGAAACGACATGAAATCCCTCTCCTCTTCCTCCTCCTCCTCCTCCTCCCCCTCCCCTCTGTGTTTCCAGGCAACGACGACGACTTTGGCGGTCTGCTGTCGGCCAACCTCATCCTGCTGAGGAACCGGCTGCTGGACAACCTGCTCAGACTGCTCTTCACCACCAAAGAGAAATGCACCGTTAACGCCCAGTAAGAAGAGCTCGCTCTGTTTCCCTGCCTTTCAAAATAGAAGTCCCCCTGCGGATTCAGCTCAGCAGCAAAACACAAGTGTTGCTGACTCCCTCTCTCTCCTGCAGGGCCTGCGAGGAGCTGGTGCGAACGCTGGGCTTCGACTGGCTCCTGATGTTCATGGAGGAGCACCTGCACTCGAGCACGGTGACGGCGGCGCTCTGGATCCTGGTGGTGCTGCTCTCCAACCAGTCCATCCTCAACCGCTTCAAAGAGGGGCTGAGTGGGGGGGGCTGGCTCGACCACACTGACTCGGTCCTCACCAATAAGATCGGCACCGTGCTGGGTGAGTGCTGCAGAGTATTTAAGTCCTAAGTCCGACCGCCACATTGAGTCCTGAGGTCAGAGGTGCAGTATTGACACTGTAAACGCTGTGTAACGTGTTGTTACTGTAACGTGGCTCAGCAGACGCCTCCTCGTCTCCTCACTCTGGAAACGCTTTCCGTCGGAGCTGGCCGTCGTTCAGTAAACAGAAAGCCGCACAGTTTGTGCGGCGCACGGCCCGGGGTTCGTCTCGTCTTCTTCTTCTTTCTGTCTTACTTTGTCCCCCAGCTGCTGCACACAGAAACAGAAACACAGTCCCTCCTCAGCTCAGTCGTCCTCAGCCTCACTAGGTTCTAAACTTTTTATAGCTGATGTTCATTATTTATCAATTTTAATGTTATTATTGTTGGGTTTGTGTTGTTTTTAGAGGGCTTTTATTTTGAAATTAGAAAGTGAAGAGGACGCTCATGCGCTCCAGCTAAAGCAAATGCGAAGTTATGGACCAATATAAGTGGTTTTTAATGTGTTTTAATGTTCAAGAAGAATCTTCCAAGGACCAGAGCCAACAGGTTTTCACAATAAAAGTGGTGGTTTCAAAATAAAAGTCAGACCAAAGACACCTGAAACATGTTCCAAATGACAATAATAACATTAACGATGACAAAGAATGAACGTGAGCTCCACTTTTATTAAAAAAAAAAGAAAAAAGTCTTTTTTTATTCTGTAGTTATTTACTCTCCAGGCTGAGAACCACTGACGTTGCTTATTTCAAAACCCTGAGTAGTGTCGTGGCTGAGCAGAGAGGTCGTGGCTGTAGTTTTGTCTCATCTCCTGTGAAGATGAATCCCCTAAATCCTCCTCCTTCTACCTTTTGATTATTCTGTTAGTGCTCAGTTTGCAGAGTAAAATCTCAGCCTCAGTCCAGTCCACTCAGTAACCACTGCTTCGTTGAGCAGCTGAGCTCAGAGCTTCTTGTAGCGCGCTGTAGTCCGAGCTCGTCTGTGCAGTAAAATCATCTCTGATGTCGTTTCTCTGACTTTTTTTTTTTTGTACTTTCCACTGGGTCAGGTTTCAACGTTGGCCGCAGCGCCGGCGGTCGCTCCACGCTGCGAGAGATCAACAGGGACGCGTGCCACTTCCCAGGATTCCCTGTGCTGCAGACGCTGCTGCCCAAACACACCAACGTGCCCGAGCTCTACTTCCTGCTCATGGCTCTGTTCCTGCAGCAGCCGGTCACCGAGCTGCCGGACAGCCTGCAGGTACATGTTAGTATACCCGACCTTCTTCCTTCTTCCTGCACTAAACACTAACATGTCACGACCGCTGACGTTTGCACGTGTACAGAAACATCCCACAGTGCTAACTGCTAACACTGAGGCACTAACACCTCATAGTGGCAAACCACAAGTGTGTGTATGACTGTGTGTTACCCCAGTGTGTGTGTTTGTCCCCTCAGTTTGACCTGGACTCCATCTGGACCTTCATCTTTGGCATCCCAGCCTCCAGCGGGACGGTAGTGGGCTCCATCCACAGCGTGTGCACCGAGGCCGCCTTCCTGCTGCTGGCCATGCTCCGCAGCATGCTCAACCTGGTGGGGACACACACCGCGGCAGCATCCACCTTTAATCTGCACTTCTAACACTTAGAACAGATTTTTAATACAGTAGCAGGAAAAAAAACACACACATCAACAACACACACACACAGACTCGTCCTCCATGTTTCCTGCAGGACGTCCTGTGGCTCAGTTGTAAACACCTCCCCTGCTTTAACAGGAAGTTTCACTCTCACTGATTGATTCTGATTGATTGAAGTCAGAGTGTAATGGGTTTGGTGTCGTTGGTCTTGTGCTGCAGCCGTGGCAGTCGGAGGAGGAGGGCTCCTGGCTCAGGGAGTACCCCGTCACCCTCATGCAGTTCTTCAGGTACCTGTACCACAACGTGCCCGACCTGGCGCCCATGTGGCACAGTCCCGAGTTCCTCTGCGCCCTGGCAGCCTCCGTCTTCCCCTTCAACATCCGGCCGTACTCTGAGATGGTGAGTCTGAGCGTCTTTACAGAGAGTCTCATGTGTGAAGACTGTTTCTTTTCAGCACATGAAGAGTTTTTCTCCAAGACTGAGCAGATTTAAAGCATAAAATCAAATAGCGACCTGCTGCAGAGACAGGACATTGTGATGAGGCTGAAGTTGTTTATTTAGGAGTGAGAGTCGATGCTGCATCTGAACTTTCTGACACTTTAATTAATGAGATAATCGACTGCTCCTGAGAAAAAGCTTTAAACCACAGAAAACAGACGGAGCGAGGCCGAAGATTTATGTTTTTTCATTTGCTCTCCTTCTTCTGTTCCAGGTGAGCGATCTGGACGACGAGGCGGGGTCTCCCACCGAGGAGTTCAAGGCCTTCGCCGGTGACTCAGGGATGAACCGCAGTCAGTCTGAATACTGTAACGTGGGCTCCAAGACCTCGCTGACCAACCACCCGGCCAAGAAGTACGTCTTCGACTTCATGAGGGTCCTGATCATGGACAACCTGTGCATGACGCCGGCCAGCAAGCAGACGCCCGTCATCGACCTCCTGCTGGAGGTGAGGACACAAGTCCAAGTCCAACGAGAGAGGGATTAAGATTTAAGAACAACCGTCGTGACTGTGTCCCCCCCCCCCTCTCTCTCTCTCTCCAGGCGTCCCCGGAGCGATCCACCAGGACTCAGCAGAAGGAGTTTCAGTCCAACATCCTGGACGGAGTCATGGAGCATCTGCTGGCTGCTGACGTCCTGCTCGGTCAGCAGAAAAACTCTCACTACAAACCTCACAATGAGTCAGCAATTTCCCAAACATCATCATCATCATTTCACACTCATCTTCAGCCTTTTAGAAAGAAAACACAAACACACGACTTCAGATTAACGCTGATGTGCCGAGGAGACAGAAACCAGTGCAGGTCTGTCCAGCTTGGACGTGGGTTTCTGATTGTTTCTCTCTGGTGTCAGTGTTTGAACCATGACTCAGCAATTTACAGCTGTGATGCAGAGAGACCTGCAGACACCCCCAGCACCTCACAGAGACTCCTGTATCCTGCAGTCCTGCAGTTTTTCTCGATACAGAACCATCCAGATAGATGACCCGCACCTTTCAGATCGTTTTCTGTCAGATTAAAAAACTCAAATAGATGCCATATTCCTTACAGGACACTGTAGTTAGCTTCAGAGATCCACTCTTTGTCATTTAGAGGACAGAAACACACACTGGTACAATAAAATAATGTAGAAACATGTGTATGTTGATGCTCAGGTGTGTTTCTGTTTCTGTGTCCGTTTCCAGGTGAGGACGCCTCTCTGCCGCTCAGCAGCAGCGGCAGTTACCAGATCCTGGTCAACAACGTCTTCTACTTCACCCAGCGAGTGGTGGACAAGCTGTGGCAGGGCATGTTCAACAAGGACTCCAAGCTGGTGGTGGACTTCATCGTGCAGCTCATAGGACAGGTACGGAACCGAAACCAAGACCCACCGTCCTGCTCGAGCGCTGCTCAGGTCAGGGTGGCGGAGAACAGGAGTCCCACTTAGATTAGCTGAAGGGAAGAGTTTCCTGCGTCTCAGGAATCTACATCATTTACTATAAAGCTGCACAAGAACAGACTTTAAAATCATCAAATTGAAGTCGACAAACTCATCAAAGCGCAGCAAAAAGCACCAGAGTGGAGTCGCTGTTTTCTCCAGAGCAGCCTGAGGCGTCTTCTTCGTTAAAACCCAATCAGCTCAGTCAGGAATAAACTGGAGCCACAGATCAAAACCAGGTCCAACTGCTGCATCTGTCGCGTTTCATCCACATGATCCTGAATCACAGGTGACTGGAAATGTAAACGTAGAAAAACTCATGTGAGAACAACTTACAACAATATTTGCTGTTCTCATTTTGACATTGACACACACACACACACACACACACACACACACAGAGTAGGATGTTGAATCTATAGTCACATCAGTAATTCATGTCGTGTGTTTCCACTTACAGTCTTTAAGCCGTTCTCTGCTCAGACACAGTAACAAAGGTTCATTCACTGAACCCAGTTCAGCTCCAGTTGCTCAATCCTGAGTTATTTCCCCAGCAGCTTTATCCTCAGCACAGAAACACTGACTGTGTCCCCCCCCCCCCCGCCTCTCTAACCTGCTGCAGTCCAAACGTCGCTCCCAGGGCCTGTCGCTCGACACCATCTACCACTGCCTGAACCGGACCGTGCTCTACCAGCTCTGTCGGCCGCACAAGACGGTGGCCCAGCAGGTGGCCCTGCTCGACGCCCTGCGGGTCCTCACCGTCAACCGCAACCTGGTGCTGGGGCCGGGCAACCACGACCAGGACTTTGTGGCCTGCCTGGCTCACTGCTTCATCTGCCTGCACAGCGGGAGGTGGGTGTCATTGTCGGTGTCGGGTGGTTGTTTGAAGATGATGAATATTTAAAGTGACTTGAGCGAGTAGTGAAGGAACGTGTGACCAGCGGCTGGAGCTGCTGGACACACGTTACATGAAAGCCAGATGAATGGATCTAATAGTCTAATAAAGGTTAATTATAACATCAGACTGAAGCATTTAAACCTGTGTTGTGTGAACATGTGCCATATAAGGGCATGTGGGTTTTTTTTAAAGATGTTTAATTGAGCATCTTTGTGTCTGCGCTCATTTTCACAGCAGATCAGAGCTATGAAAACAAAAAACATGCAAATTATGTTCAAATCATGTGACATGAGGAACCAAGAAATGGCCTTTAATTTGAAAATTCTCCAAGTTCAGTACATTTCCTTTTGAACGTGAAGCAGCAGGAGGGAGGAGCCTCACTTTCCCTCCAACGCAATATGTTTTAATGCAGAACGAAGTCTAACCAGTGTTGTGTTGGTACTGAGCTGCTGTGTGTGTGTGTGTGTGTTTTGCAGCAGCGTGGAGGGCTTCGGTCTGGAGGCCGAGGCTCGGATGACGACCTGGCACGTCATGATCCCCGCGGAAAACGAGTCGGACGCCACGCACAGCCACGACGTCAGCGAGGGTGAGACAAAATACACAGGGAAAATGTTGAGGCCCAGTATGTTCATGAAGTGGGTTCAAGTGAAAAACACAACCGTCAGATTATAGAGGTGTTAAAGTTGGACAGCGCAGGACTTGACTGGAGTTGTTTCTGTGTGTGTGTGTGTGTGTGTGTGTGTGTGTGTGTGTGCGTGCAGGGCGGCAGCTGCTGCTGAAGGCCGTGAACCGCGTGTGGACGGAGCTGATGCACAGTAAGCGTCAGATGCTGGAGGACATCTTCAAAGTGTCTCTGCCCTGTAACGACAGAGGACACGTGGACATCGCCACGGCCCGGCCCGCCCTGGAGGAGCCGGCCCTGAAGAGCTGGCAGAACCACCTGGGTAAAGACAGAACGACCACACATCACACATCCAGCTGCCGCGTTGTTGCATAACTGGCTCGACTTTTCAGGGAGAGACTCTTGTTGTTGCTGCTTTGGTCTGGAGCTCTGCCCGTTCAGACTAGTGCTGCTAATCTGCCCTCGTTCTGCTACTCACTCCATATTAGTGCAAGTAGTAAATCACTACCAGTCGCCTGATGTAACGCTGACAGATATTATCACCAAGTGGTCTGAGAAATCGTGTTAAACTGTTTTATTGGGCCACTCAGAGAAGCCAAGAGTCAGCCAATCAGTGCCTCCTGGTGTAGAGGTAAAATCACTAAAGTGAGTGTGGCCTCTCCTCCTCTCTTCTCTCTTCTCTCTTCTCTTCCTCTGGTCTCAGTCCATGAGAAGAAGTGCATCAGTCGTGGTGAAGCTGTGGCTCCGGCCACTCAGTCCAAACTGTCCAGGGTCAGCAGCGGCTTCGGCCTCTCCAAGCTGGGCGTCCGCCGCAACAAGAAGGAGAACAGCCTGAACAAGAACAGCCTGTCCGCACAGGTACACACACACACACACACACACACACACACACACTTGCTGTGTGTGAACTGGACCTTGACCCTCTGTGTTTCTGATCCACAGGAGACTTTCCAGTGGATGTTCACTCACATCGCTGTGGTTCGAGACCTGGTGGCCATGCAGTACAAAGAGCATCAAGAGGTACACCCCTGTTCTCTGTGATCAGTAGCTGCTTCATTCATAACCTAAAGCACCGTTTCTGACCGCCTCCCATCTCGACCTCAGCGGCAGCAGAACGCCCTCAAGTACGTGACGGAGGAGTGGGCGTCCATCGAGTACGAGCTGCTGCGTGAGCGGGGCCTCTGGGGGCCCCCCATCGGCTCCCACCTGGACAAGTTTGTGCTGGAGATGACGGAGGGGCCCTGCAGGATGAGGAAGAAGATGGTCCGCAACGACATGTTCTACATCCACTACCCGTACATCCCCGAGACCGAGACCAGCACCAACTCAGCTCAGGTACCGACCCACACGCTCCCATGATGCTCTGCAGCTCTGAAGGCTCAACCATAAAAGAAATGGAAGTTATCTTATCTTATGTAGAGACACAAACACAACATTCACACTCAGACCTTCTCTGAGAGTCTTGATGGTGTGGTCATTGTGATCTTCGGGGCTGTAAATCCTGCCTCCGTCCGTTTATCTAAACATCTGAAGAGATTCACATTCACAGACTCTCCTGAAATAGATTCTGTTGGACGAGCTCATCGCCGTCATGTGAGGAAGCCACAGCTCCCTTTTCCTGGCACGGCCAGGACACATTTAGCTTTGTTTGCTCTCCAAATAACCCCCCCGCCCCCCGCCCCCCTCCCACACACACACCACCACCACCCACACCATCTCCTCCACCTCCTCCTCACTCTGCACAGATCACAGTCAGATTTTTGTGTCGGATTTAGTTGGAGAGTTGAGCTCAAGTTTCTCATGTGATGATTTTGTTGAGAGTCTTGTCTGAAGCATTCTGGGTAATCCCCCCCCCCCCAGAATAAAGAATAAAACATGTAGTGCCTCATCTCACTGAGCCTCACACAGTCTCATCCTCCCTGCTCTTTACCTCCCCCAGCCGTCCTCCTCCTCCTCCTCCTCCTCCTCCGCCCCCCCTCTGGTTCCCCTGATCCCCTCAGCTCTGGCTGGGGTCCTTGAACGTGCTCAGGTGACGCCTGGTCTGACTGCATGTTGTGTTGTGTTGCTGCGTGTGCGACGCCACTGCAACATCGTGTGTTTAAAGTCTTTAATCGACCGTTAAAACTCTGATGATGAAGATTCACTCCTTCCTCCTCCTCCTCCTCCTCCTCCTCCTCCTCTTCCTCCTCCTCCTCCTTCCTCCTCCTCCTCCTCCTCCTCCTGCTGCCGCCTCCTAAGTGACGTCTGTTCAAACTTCACTTCTCTCAAACTAACTAGGAGCTAAAGAAGGAAAAATGTTTTGATGCTTCTGAGCTGCACGTTTTGCACACGGTGGGAAACCCACTGCCAACATTAAAGCTCTGAGGTCATGTGACTGCGGCGAGGAAACCAGCCGTGTGTTAAGCCATGTTGAACTAACAGAGGACGGACCTGGATGTGATGTAAAGTTTACTTCCTGTGTAGTGGGCGTGGTCACAGGATCTGCTCTGAAACGCAGATAGAAAAGGAACTGATGATGATAAACCATGTCTGCTTCTCCCTGCCTTCCCAGAAGCCCTTGCGGTACCGGCGGGCCATCAGCTACGACAGTAAGGAGTATTACATGCGCCTGCTGTCAGGAAACCCCGGCATGTACCAGCACTCTGTGGAGCACAGCACGGAGGGGGAGACCACGCAGCACGAGCCCGAGCATGGAGAGGACACCATCGCAAGGGTCAAAGGTGAAGACTTCACACCAGTTCCTTGCTGTTTTGGTGTCGGGGGGGGGGGGGCAGATTGTTTAAATCCCCGTCTCTGTGACTCCGTGCTCTCCAGGTCTGGTGAAGGCTCCTCTGAAGAGGTCCCGGTCCACGGCGGACGGCGCAGACGAGGACAGTCAGGAGCAGATCCAGGAGCAGCTGCTGGAGTCCGGGGGCCCCGAGGAGGAGCAGAGGACGGACAACACGTCGCTGCTGCGCCTCCTGGAGGAGGGAGAGAAGGTCAGAGGGTCGTCACTTCACGACTGTGTTGAACTGTTTGATTCTGAAATCTGCTCTGTTTTTTTAGTTTTTATTGGATCGCTCAGGAAACAGGCAGCCAATCAGAGGAGAGGCTCAGACATTTCAGAGATTTGATCCAAAAATTAAAGTTTTATAACATTTAGTTTTTTGATAAAGCTCCAGCTGCAGCTCTGAACATGATGAGACTGTGACCAACATGAAAACAAAGGTGACACAGTGCAGTTTCACTCTGGTGATGTCACCAACAGATACTTAACATCACAACTGATCATGAAGCTGAGATTAAATCAGTCGACGCTTCACACGTCTCTGACTTTGACTTTTATTTCCCAACATGTCAAAGAAGTGAACCTGCATCGTCCTCCCAACACACACACACACACACAGTTTGTTGTGATGGACTCAGAGCTGTGGTGAACCTGCGCTACATGAACTAACCGCCTCCTTCCTGTCTCCAGATCCAGCACATGTACCGCTGCGCCCGGGTCCAGGGTCTGGACACCAGCGAGGGGCTGCTGCTGTTCGGTAAAGAGCACTTCTACGTCATCGACGGCTACACCATGACCGTGTCCAGAGAGATCAGGGACATCGACACGCTGCCGTCCAAGTACGTCCACACGTCCTCCTCGTCCCCTCTGTCTGTCTCTGTCCGTCACCTGTAACGTCCTCGTCATGGTCGTCGTTAACCCTGAGCCCGAGCTGCAGCTCACAGGCGATGTGTTCGCTGCCCTCCCTCCCCTCCCTCCCTCCCCTCGGTACAGGATGACATCATTCCTGTGGACACTGCAGTGGGATGATGTAATGCTGCTGGAGGAGCATGCGTCGTCGTGGTGAAACTCAAAGCAAAGCTTTTACATATTCTGCCTTTTAGGGAACTTTCTTTGTTCCTCCGAGGCGCCGCTGGAGTTCAGCCAGGAGAGGAAAACCTTTTTACCAACAGATGGCACCTCCGTCTCCTCCCGCTCCCCTCCGGCGTCTCACTCTCTGCAGCCTCACACACACTTTTCCACCATCGCTGCAGTTTGTCCAACACGATCCAACACGAACATGAAGAGCAGTCAGAGCAGCACGAACCGGATCGATCACTGTCCCAATCAATGCATGGATTATAACTATTGACTTGTTTCTTTCTTTATAAATATTTATAATTTTTCCTTTTTACAGATATTTTTAGATGAATTAAAACATTATGTGGATAAATAAAAGACGTTCGTGTCAGATTGATAATAATAATGATTTTATAAAGAAACAGGTTCTGTCATTTGAACTCATCGCTGTCACTGATCTTGAACGTCGTTGATGGTTAAAACCGACCCGAATGGCCCTTGAACGCATCACCAAGTGTGTGTTTTTCTTGTTTCCTGTGTGTGTGTCCAGTTTGCACGAGGCGATCATCCCCCGAGGAGCCAGACAAGGCCAGAGCCAGCTGAAGAGGACCTGCAGCATCTTCGCCTACGAGGACATCAAGGAGGTGCACAAGAGACGCTACCTGCTGCAGGTCAGCACGCGCACACACACACACACACACACACCCTCACACACACGCGCACACACACACAGGGACGTATTATCTCTATGCAGATTTTATGAGACTCTTTTAAACGTGTGTGTGTTTCAGCCGATGGCGGTGGAGGTCTTCTCAGCCGATGGGAGGAACTACTTGTTGGCCTTCCAGAAAGGAGTTCGCAACAAAGTTTACCAAAGGTACAGAGAGAGTTTTTACAGCTGATTCAGGATCAAATAATACAAAGCAGAATTTATTTGATATAAAAACATAAGAAACACATGAAAAAGGAGCAGAACAAATAATAAACATGCAGCTCAGTGGACGCCTCAAGTGCTGGTGTCTCCGCCTGACACCAGAGGTGATGATGTGTTCGCTGGTTCTGCTGTTGTATTCAATTATAATAAACTACATTTGCATCATATTCAGATCTCCTGATTCGCTGCACATGTTGGTTTCATCATTCTCCTCTTCCTCTCCCCTGCAGGTTCTTGGCCGTGGTGCCTTCACTGGCTGACAGCTCAGAGTCGGTTTCAGGCCAGAGGCCGAACACCAGCGTGGAGCAGGGGTGAGACCTCGTCCATGTTTCATGTAGACCACGTGATGTTTTCTGTCCTCCGGCTCTCAGGAGGTCGATTTCTCTCGTTCTTATCATAAATCAAAATGATACATACATATATACATTAAACACTGTCTCTGTGGTCAGGTCCGGTCTCCTCAGCACGTTGGTTGGTGAGAAGTCTGTGACTCAGAGATGGGAGGTAAGAACGTGGTCTCATCGGTCTGATCCTACTGTACCTGCAGCTGTGACGTGTGTGTGTGACGTGTGTGTGTTGTGTGTGTTGTGTTTCCCAGCGAGGCGAGATCAGTAACTTCCAGTACCTGATGCACCTGAACACACTGGCAGGACGCTCGTACAACGACCTGATGCAGTACCCGGTCTTCCCCTGGATCCTCGCCGACTACGACTCAGAGGTCAGAGGTCCCCTTTGTCCTCTCTTTGTTAGTCAAGTTAATTAATGATAGTGTTGCCATGACAACAGCACCAGGATTTGTTCTTAACGTGTGCACACACTCCGTGTGTTGTTTTTCACCAGGAGCTGGATCTGAGCAACCCCAAGACCTTCCGTAACTTGGCGAAGCCGATGGGCGCTCAGACTGACGACAGACTGACACAGTACAAGAAGAGATACAAGGACTGGGAGGATCCCAACGGTAAGAGCCCGACACAGGGGGAGGAGGGGGAGGAGGAGGAGGAGGGGGAGGAGGGGGAGGAAAAAAAACGAGTAAAACGAAAGATTTGGAAAGATCCATGAACGTGAGGTTCAATAAACCTGACCTGACTCTGTGTCTGTGGAAATTTCACACCTGATCACGTCCTTTTATTTCAATCATACATCACATATCATATAAACACAGTGTGTGTGTGTGTGTGTGTGCGTGTGTGTGTGTTTTCTTGTGACACCAGGTGAGACCCCGGCCTACCACTACGGCACACACTACTCCTCAGCCATGATCGTGGCCTCCTACCTGGTCCGGATGGAGCCGTTCACACAGATCTTCCTCAGACTCCAGGTTCGATCTCAGCTCTCACAGACCTGTGTTTTACATCCGCTCATCGACGGCCGAGGAAAAAAACAGAAGCAGCATTTTGAGTTTTGTGGTGTTTTCCTCAGGGGGGTCACTTCGACCTGGCCGACAGGATGTTCCACAGCGTGCGTGAAGCCTGGCTCTCCGCCTCCAAACACAACATGGCCGACGTGAAGGAGCTCATCCCCGAGTTCTTCTACCTGCCGGAGTTCATGCTCAACTCCAACAACTTTGACCTGGGTCAGTGTCTGAGGAAGTGTGTGTGTGTGTGTGTGTGTGTGTGTGACAGTGATGGCTGATGATGAGTTTATATGTTAATATTAATGTCCCGCCCGCTTCCCCTGTTTGACCAATCAGGTGCCAAGCAGAACGGCACCAAGCTGAGCGACGTGATCCTGCCGCCGTGGGCCAAGGGCGACCCCCGAGAGTTCATCAGAGTCCACAGAGAGGTAAACACAGACACACACCTGAGCCCGGTGCCATTCAGGGTGAGTTCTCCTCCGTCTGACTCCGCCTCTTGTCGTCCGCCTCCAGGCGCTGGAGTGCGACTACGTGTCGGCTCACCTGCACGAGTGGATCGACCTGATCTTCGGCTACAAGCAGCAGGGTCCGCCTGCGGTGGAGGCCGTCAACGTCTTCCACCACCTGTTCTACGAAGGCCAGGTCGACATCTACAACATCAACGACCCGCTCAAAGAGACGGCCACCATCGGCTTCATCAACAACTTCGGACAGATCCCCAAACAGGTTGGACACCGGAGGACGTCCAGCTGTCAGCTGCTGCTGTTTCTGCTCACGCTAATGCTGCTAATGCTGCTAATTAGCATCACTGCTATAGCAACCACTTATGTTAGACTTACAGTGGAGACTACAGCTGATGTTTCTACTGACGCTTCTGCTGTTGAAAAGGTTTTAGCCACATTAGCATTAGCTAACATTCACATGCTAAAGCCCACCTGTCCTTCCACACTTGTTTTACATCACTCATCCTCCAGCAGATGTTTTTTAAACCACTCACTCCTGTTGATGTGTGTGTGTGTGTGTGTGTGTTCCAGCTGTTTAAGAAGCCACACCCTCCCAAACGTGTTCGCAGCAAAGCTAACGGCGACGTAGCGAGCGTTCCTCCGAGCTCCAGCAGCGACAAGATCTTCTTCCATCACCTGGACAATCTCAGACCTTCTCTAGCACCTGTCAAAGGTTCAGCTGCACACACACACACACACACACACACACATCAGTCACAAACACACATCACCATGAATTGGTTTCTTGCTCTGAAACTTCCCTCTCGTCTGCCTCCTCCTCGCAGAGCTGAAGGAGCCCGTGGGACAGATCGTCTGCACAGATAAGGGCATCCTCGCCGTGGAGCAGAACAAAGTCCTGGTTCCTCCGACGTGGAGCAAGACCTTCGCCTGGGGCTACGCCGACCTCAGCTGCCGTCTGGCCAACTACGAATCCGACAAGGTCAGTTACCACTGGACTCCTCAGAGACTCCTCCTCCTCCTCTTCTCCTCCTCCTCCTCCTCCCCTCTCTGCAGGCTGCAGACTTCTTCATGTTTCACCTTGAAGCTGCAAGTTCAAGTGAAATGTAACTCACCGTTTCCCCCTGCTGGTGGTGGAGATTGTTACTGTTACTGTGATTTACAAAAATATCAATTCAGTTCAATTGTGTATTCGTCATATACATTAAAAGTGCAGTGAGCTGCACTTCACCAGACACCTTATCAATACATGAATGGATCGTAGGCCTGAAGTTTTAGCTGCACATTAAATTAAAAGCCTCATTTGAGAGTGGTTTGGTTCAGTAGCTGCATGTTATTAAAGTTACTCATAAAACCTTGGTGCAAAGTAAAAAGAATGAAGAAGAGAGAGAGAAAGAGATGAAACAACATCAGCTTCCTGATACAGACACTGATCAGATCATTTGAATCTCCTCGTAGCTTCAGTGTCAGAGCAGCTCAGGTTGTTGCTGCTCCTGTATGTAACTGTATGAATTCACCCTCCGTTGGTCTGTGAGTGTCCAGGTGTGAGTGAGAGTGAAGCTGTCGGTCGTCCTCAGTCTGTCGCTGTGGTTTCAGGCGTTGGTGGTGTACGAGTGTCTCTCGGAGTGGGGTCAGATCCTCTGCGCCATCTGTCCCAACCCCAAACTGGTCATCACTGGCGGCACCAGCACGGCCATCTGTGTGTGGGAGACGGGAACCTCCAAGGAGAGGGCCAAGTCGCTCGCACTCAAACAGGTGACAGCACACGTTCTGACTCCTTCAAAATAAAATACCTGCTTTTAAAATCAGAACCGGTCTTTGACGATGTCTCCTCTCTGTCTCTCTGTCTCTGTCCTAGGCCCTGCTGGGTCACACGGACGCTGTGACGTGTCTCACGGCGTCGTCGGCGTACCACATCGTCGTGAGCGGGTCACGGGATCGAACCTGCATCGTCTGGGACCTCAACAAGCTTTCCTTCGTCACGCAGCTCAGGGGACACCGGGCACCCGTCTCCGCCCTGTGCATCAACGAACTGACGGTAGGCGGAGCTTCAATCTCTATACGGATACAGTTCTTTACTATTATTATTCTAACTGGTCGTGTGTGTGTGTGTGTGTGTGTGTGTGTGTGTGTGTGCAGGGGGACATCGTGTCGTGTGCAGGCACCTACATCCACGTGTGGAGCATTAATGGCAGTCCCATTGCCAGCGCCAACACCTTCACCGGCCGCAGCCAACAGATCCTGTGCTGTTGCGTGTCTGAGATGAACGAGTGGGACACGCAGAACGTCATCGTCACGGGTCACTCCGACGGCGTCGTCAGGGTAACCGCCTCTACACAGCGTCCCATCATGCAAAAAGGAGATGATGGGTTTTATTCACAGGAACAAAACTGATGTAATTTCAGCTCATTCTTGAAAAACGTGGTTTTAATTAAATGTCTCTAAAAATGTTTGTTCCAGTTTTGGAGAATGGAGTTTCTCCAAGTCCCAGAAACCCCTGCGCCGGAGCCGGTGGAGCCAGACGTGCCTGACTGCTGTGGCGAGGAGAAGATTGGTGAGAGTCTCTGAAAGGAGAACAAAAGCAGAAACAGATGCTGCAGCCACGAGACTCAGAAAACACAATAAAGATCGTTTTGATCTGTTTTCACAACAAAGTCTCTTGTTGTTTTCCAAACCTCCAGAGGGCGGCGAGAGTCACAACGGAGACGACGACAGCAGCGAGTCCGACGGAGACGAGCCGAGTCTGAGCCAGGAGCCCAAAGCTCCACGTAATCCGTCGACGGGCGGAGGCAGCCAGCCAGGCAGCGCCGTGCACAGACCCCGAGGTACTGACACACATCAGCACGTCACACAGACCGTTAACCCAGCAAGAGTTAATCAAGGACCCATCAGCCTTCAATCGGTATCAATCTAATCAATTCAAATCAATAAAAACCCTCCAGGTCCTTCAGGCAGAACCGGAGCCTCGTGGTCGATGGACAGCGGCTCGGACGATTCTCACCGCTGGTCCGACACCCTCAGCATCGACGAGAAGGACGGCTTTGTGTTTGTCAACTACTCTGAGGGCCAAACTAAAGGCCCCCACCCTCACCCGCCTCACCCTCCTCACCCGGCTCACCCAGGCCAGGGCCCCGTGCCTCAGCCCCTCGGGCCCTCCACCACCATGGAGGCCCGGACCTACAACCAGCTCAGGGCAGGTGTGTGTGTTCAGCAACGTTTGTTTGGGAAAGATGGACGTGTTCCTGTTGAGCTTTTCAGGTTTAACGTGTGTGTGTGTGTGTGTGTGTGTGTGTGTGTGTGTGTGTGTGCGTCCGCAGGCTACAGGTGGGAGCGACAGCTGGTCTTCCGCAGCAAGCTCACCATGCACACGGCATTTGATCGTAAAGACAACGCCCACCCAGCTGAGATCTCCTCCCTCGCCATCTCCAAGTACGAGAGCCGAGCGTCGGACGCCAAAACCTTTTTAATTTCCATAAACGATCAGAAACATTTGACCGACGTGTTGTTGAACGTGCTCTCGCTCTCTCTCTCCTCAGGGACCACAGTAAGATCCTGGTGGGCGATGGGCGCGGCCGGGTCTTCAGCTGGTCGGTCAGCGATCAGCCGGGTCGCTCGGCGGCCGATCACTGGGTGAAGGACGAGGTGGTCGACAGCTGCTCTGGCTGCACCGTGCGATTCTCCCTGACCGAGCGACGCCACCACTGCAGGAACTGTGGGCAGCTCTTCTGCCAGAAGTAAGACACTGTTGACTTTTCTCTTTTTTCTGCACAACTTGTCACAGTGTGAAAGATTAAAACAAACAGTGTTGAGCTCCAGACAGGTTTAAAACTTGAAGGTCTGAAGGTGCTCAGCTTCCTGTGGCTCAGGTGTTCCTCAGGGTTCACACCTGGATCCTCTGTGGTTTTTAAACTAATGATATTCATTGATCTGATGTTAGTTTGAGACTTTGACCAAACAAAGTAGCTGCAGGTTCGTCGTTCTCACTCTGCTCCTCCATCTTTGTTCATTTCACCTCCATCTTTACACCCTCTCCTCCTCCTCTTCTCTCTCCTCCATCTTTAATCCCTCTCCTCCTCTCGGTCTGTTTCAGGTGCAGCCGTTTCCAGTCAGAGATCAAGCGGCTGAAGATCTCGTCTCCGGTGCGAGTTTGTCAGAACTGTTATTACAACCTGCAACACGAGCGAAGCGTCGAGGACGGCTGCAGAAACTGAGCTCCGCCTCCACCTGTGGCCCACAGAAGCCCCTCCTCCTCCTCCTCCTGAGGACTCCCACCTGAGGAGCGTTTCATTCCTCCACCTGCCTCCACGTCATCGGCCCCTGAACGCCTCCCACATAACGCACCACTCCCCCCTCCCGTAACCACATGAACTGTAACACATTGAGTGACTGAAACAGGAGGAAACGTTGGCTCTGTCGTCGCCATGGAGACAAATTAAAAAAAACAAAGAAGAAACAAAGACTCAATCACCACTTCACCACCTGCACTCGTCTCCAGAAGAAAAGTCAAACCACCAGGACGCGGCTTCAATCAATCACCCGCCATCGTTTGACCCTGGCGTCCTCTCTCACTGCAAAGACTGAACGAACTTGTGTATATTGTAAATATGGATCATGGCCTTTTTATCTCGCAGAGGAACAAACACAGAACAAAACATAAGGTCAATGAGAAGAAGAAGAAGAAGAAGAAGAAGAAGAAGAAAAAAGAAAAAACAACCTGCCTGTATCATAGCGTTGTGACTAACCACTCCTGGCTTTAAAAAACAAAAAACAAACAAACAACAGAACGGAGCGCGTCGTCTGCGTCACAGCGAGTCCAGAGGAGAAGCACGAGGGAGATGAATGTCAATACTTAATGTCTGTGGGTTGAGTTAGTCGTCGGTCGAGTTATGCAAACTTCTTTCTAAGTTTTTGATTTTTTTTATTTTGTTTTTTTAGTTGTTGTTGTTGTTTACAAGATTGTGATTTATTTTGTCTGTGTGTGTGTGTGTGTGTGTGTGTGTTGCCCACAGTGTCAAGCCATCAACATCAGAGAGAGATTTATGACCCGATTATCTGCTCCTCCTCTTTTTTTTTTTTTTTTTTTAAGCCAGATTCTTTTGATCGATCACTGATATTGATACTGATATTATTTTTTTTTTTACCTATCATTGATTCTGTCCGTTACGTGACTTCCTGTTTGGAGATTCTTCGTTGCTGCTGCTTTTTGAAGACTGGACACATTATCATTTATGTTTTTTGTTTTTTAACCATATCACTCTGTTTTCTTTTGAGATTTTCTATGATTTCCAATTATTATTATTATTTTTTTAATTGTGTGGCGACAAAAACATCCGGAGTTCATCGCCTGTGAAAAAGAAAGAATTGGGTAAAAACAGCAAAAAAGACAAAAACAACGCGCACATGTAAAATACTGCTGCACATTTTTATTTCCCACGGTGTCTTTGTTTCAGTTACTGTACAGCGTCTTTGAATGCGACGCAGAAAAGGGACTTCCTCCTGGTGTGAACCGTCGTTTGTGTTTGTCGTTTGCTGGATTCACTCCGATCTTTCCTGTGGCATTAATGACGACAGCGAGCATCGCACTCCAAACACTTTATCCTCAGTCCTCAGTGTAGAAGATGTTCAAGAGCAGCCAAGCACCTTTTTGTCCAGAGAGAGGAGGTCGTCTGTCGGTCTGTCTGTCCTGTAAATAATGATCTGGGCTGTGAAAACAAGAGTTTTGTCTAAAAAGGTAAAAACACATCTTCGTTGTGGAACATGTTCAGGGAATAAAGTCCACAGCTTCTACTGGTTTTACATCTGAGCTGCTGAGTCCAGTCGACCGGGGTTCAAACTTATTCTGAGGTGACACAGAAATCAAACCCGTAACGTGATCAGACCAAACGCTGTGGAAAACCAGGAAGTAAAAATGACTGGTTATGGACTTAGAAGGAATATCGTCAGTGATAATGGGTTGATGACAGTGCAGAATCACCTGTGGAAGAACCTACGGGGGCTCACTGGTGCCAAAATATCTGCATGTCTGTGATTTTATCAGGTCGAAGACCTGCAATACTTGTAGTTTGATTTTCTCGTGTGTCAGACGAAAGGTTCTTCTTCATACCTTGACATGTTTCAAGCGTATTCGTCCGTCCTCTTCAGAAGCATCACGAGGTGTTGGTGTGACGTGTCTTATCAGCTGAGGCTTCACAGGCCTGAACAGCATCCTGATGGAGTGACCTGACAGTAGTAGGCATGATCGTCTGCCACCAAATTTGGCAAGGGGGGGGGTGATCACTCTTACGTAACATCAGCTGAGAGGACACGTCACACCAACACCTTGTGACGGAAGAATCCCATCGAAACATGTCAAGGTACGAAGAGGAGCCTCTTGTCGATGGCTTTCTGTTTCTGACATGACGAGGACAAACCGTGGCCGACCTGTAGGCGACCTGTAGGCGACCTGTGGGCGACCTGAGGGCGACCTGTAGGCGACCTGTAGGCGACCTGTAGGCGACCTGTAGGCGACCTGAGGGCGACCTGTAGGCGACCTGTAGGCGACCTGTAGGCGACCTGTAGGAGCAGTGTTTGATGAACTGATCAGAACTGAACAGAAGAAGGAGCTTTTACATACAAGACAGGTGTTGATGCAAAACGTTTGTCACGTGAACGAGGTCACGATTTGTCACCAGGGAAATGAGGTTGTACCTGATGTCGACGGCCTCAGCAGCTCCACATCAACAAAGTGCTATTGTTTCTATTGTTTCCATGACTGAACATGTGTCTTTTAATTTGACCCCCCCCCCCCTCCACTCCTCCTCCTCCTCCTCCTCCTCTCATTCATTTCACACATGTGTGACCATGTTGTTTTTTATCCGTGGTTCTGTGGGCAACAACGGTGCATTCAAGTGCTGCTTACTTTCTTTCCCCCGGAGATACCGATATATCTTTCCTCTTCTTTTTTTTTGTTGTTGATTTGTTTCCCACTCGTCTTCACACCGTCTCAAACATGTACAAAAAGTAAAAGAGAAAGAAAGAAAATACTTTTCAGAAAGTACTTTACTACCCCCCCCCACAGATCCCTGACCTTATTTACTAATAATAATATGCACTCTTGTTATTGTTCTCCTCCTTATATCATTCTGCATTTATGTACTGTAATTTGTAATTTAGCGTGCAATCATGCCATCTAGCTGAACAGGCCGCGTCGGCTCCTGTCAATCAACACTTTTGTTTTTTGCACCTTCACATGTACAAAAAAACAAAAAACAAAAACAAACAAACATAAAAAAAAAAAAGCAAAGTGTAGAGGAGTGGTGAGTTTTTATTGAATGCAGTTTTACGTTGTCATTTTAACAGAGAGGTGCATTTCACAGCAGATAAATGAACTGTACAAAGTATTTATGCAATTATAACTGGTTTTAGATTTTTTTAATGATTATTGCGATTTCAGCAAGTTTTGTTACTTGTTGCATGTCTATTAACACAGCTGACTTTCTGTGTCAGTGCATTGTACATGTTCTTGGCATTATATTATCTTTTTTTTGTTGTTATTATTTGGATTTTTTTTTTTTTGTTATTGTTTTTTTTTGTTTGTTTGTTTGTTTTGGAGGCATTGCCCGATGAGTTACCCCGAGCGACCGAGCGTCAGGTTTGTGTACAGAGCTGCAGATCGTGTCCCCGACTCTGTGGGTGGACTTTTCTACTCTTTATGGGAAAAAAAAAAAAAATTTAAAACATTTAGGACTAGTTAAGAAGAAGAGAAAAAAGAGGAAGGATGAGGAGGAAGAGAAGGAGGAAGTGGGGAAAAAGAGAAAACCTTGGATTATTTTGGTGGTCTTGTATTAGACTGCATTACTACAGTATCTGGTGTGCAATCTGTGATAGCTGAATGTTCCTTGTATATTTGTGTTCACTACATCCTACAAGAGAAAAATCCAGTAGAGTAACACCCCCCCCTCCCCACCCTGCCCTGCCCTGCCCCCCCACCCCTCCCCGTTACAGAAACAACATGTTACAATAATGCAATAGATCTGGTACTTATTCTTTTTAATTTCATTTCAATAAATAATTGCTGTTTACCACCAACAACAGACTTGTGCTTTACTTTTTTAATCTTGGTTATTGATTTTTATTTTTTCTACCATTGAATTGAAATTGGAAATTGAAATCTAACAAATTGATGCAGTAAAAAAAAAAAAACATAAACATAGTAGCAGCTTCGGCCTGAAGCATCAGCCGTCCACCAGAGACCAGCTTCTTCCTCCAGAGGTATAACTGTTACCTTTGGCCCGTGGTGCGTTCACTTCACCTCCGTCTAAATGACAACCCTGTGTGAGCTTTTTCTGTGCATGAAGTGATGCTGTCCAAGAAACATGAAGCAGCTGAGTCTCCAGTTACTTCTCAGCCTCTGTGATATTTAAAGGGGCCGTGACCTTCTGAATAGTTCTGACTGTACTGATGCAAACCTGATCAAACTGATGTTATCAATACACCAATATGATCAATTTAACACTTTTAGTGGTTGGATTATAATTGTTTGTTTGTTTCTACATCCAGGTGTCGTTCTGTCATAACAGTCGATTCCTCAGGATGAAACCACACAGGGGAACAACAGTGGAGGAAAAGATCAATACCCAGGGTTGTTGGTTATTGATCACAAACATCACAGAGTTTGAATGGAGAGAGAAGTCACGGCTCATTCATAACAACATTTCCAGGTGAAATTGTTCTAGATTCACATTTGTTATGTTGCTGTCTGGCCCTCAGCACAACGACAACAAAGCTACTGCAATAACTATTGTTATTTACTATTAGTTTATTATGTTGTTTTCATTCATATAATGTTGTATTTTTGTGTGTGTGTATTGATTTACAGTAATTGGCAATAATGGTAATATTGATATCGAAAGTTAAAGTACAACTTTTATAAACTCATTTTAGTTTCAGACTCGTTTCATTAAAGGTCATAGCTACAACTTTTTCATCAAACGATTAATTTTTCAAAAATAATACATACAATACAGACAGAACGTCTGGAGGAGTGCTGAATAAAGTTTTAATTTTACTGAAAAAAAACTCATAGTACAGAAATAATTGTTTTATAAATTTTTACGGGTCCAAAATATATAAATATTTACATGTGGTTACGTTGGCAACGTCGACACTAAGTGATCTCTGCGCCAACAGCGTTAGCGCGTTGGTGTCACGTGAGGCGGAGCTCGGAGGGGGGCAGATCGTGACAGCTCCCTGGAGAAATGGCGTCGTCCCGGCGTTATGTTTGGTGCCAACCTAAGGAAGCAAAGGGGCTCAAAAGCCACGCGGAGGTTGCCGCTTTTCTTCTGGACAGGTAAGCTAAATGTTTGCTAATGCTAACTAACGGTCAGCCGCTACTGTAACGTTGCTAATGCTAACTAACGGTCAGCCGCTACTGTAACGTTTCCGGCGCAGGCGTGATGCTGCGGGTTTTTCGGGTTCATCTGCAGGTGAGTTAGTGTGAAATGATTCAGATGTGTTTTCAGTCCGCTGTCAACACCGGAGCTGCTTCTCGTTAAATGCGGTCAGCGTTAACTTAGCTTTTAGCTACTAGCTGCCTCCCATAGCGTCCAAGTTAACCGGAGCTGCGACTTTTAGTCTGCGTTACGCTTCCACCGGCACCAGCCCCTGGCCTCTCCTGCCTCTCTCTACACCTGGGCTGCCCTCACTGGAGCTGGATGGATTTCCTTCAGGCTGGATAATAAGTTGTTAGCTAACATACGCTTTCTTGGCTAACTAAAACGTCTGAAAATTAATAGACGATCAATATTATAGAAATAACAGGTTCAATCACTGATAAAGTAACAAAAAAAAAGGCGTTAAAAGACGTTATATGATGGCATTCGTCAGTCAGCTGTTTAGTTAGCGATCTACAGTGAGTAATGGCGTCATAGAGGCACAAAGAAAGGATTTATGATTCAATAATTAATATACAGTGAAAGACTCCTGGCCTGACATCTGTCCGGTATTTGGCGCACCTGGCAACCAGTACAACTGAAGGTTGCAGCGAGAGCAGACGAGTGTGAGTGCGACACCTGCTGGCCGGGAGGAGTTAGCTTTGCAGCTAACCCCTTTAAAGAAACAGGTTCGATTTGTTTGGACAGATAAAAACATGGATGTCGTCTGTGATGTGGTCCTTGAACGCAACACGGTGTGGTGATTAATTAGCAGCGTTAAAGACGGTGAAAACAAAAGTAAGTTCCTTTTCATCACAATGAATATCGTTAAAATATAATCAAGATACACACCTGGGTGTGTGTGATGTATCTCTGCGTGTGTGTGTGTGTGTGTGTGAGAGACACCTTGTCTTTCCATCTTTGTGTGTGTGTGTGCAGCTGTGTTTGATAGTTCAGGGTGGGGTTAGGGGACAAGAAATACATGTGGTGTTAGTCAGGGTCCCCACAAGTACAGCAGTGTGTGCGTGCGTGCGTGCGTGCGTGCGTGTGTGCGTGCGTGCGTCTAAGTTGGGACATTATTACCAGTTGCCCACCGCAGCATGAGAGAGAGAGAGAGGAGAGAGACTGTATCCACCGCAGCAGCAGCTGACGTGTGTAAAGTTTGACAAAGAACTATAGACCAGGACCGGAAGTCATGTGGCTTGTCTTTCAAAGTAAACCTTTCATTCAAAAAAAAAAAAAACAAAAACAAAAAAAAGGTTGTATTTGGGTGAATGAAATTTATGAATGAAAGTTTGTCCTTTGAGGGACCTGGATGCTTTTCACTAAAGTTGTGTAAAATGTAAACTTCTGTTGTTTACCTCAACCTGTGTTGCTTTTGTTTTCTTTAAAGAGCCGGGCATTAAATCTGATTTTAGATATTTCTACACACCCTATAAATAATGAAATGAAATAAAATGAAGCACTTTGGTATTTAGCATTAGGCAGCTTTCACCAGCAATAAGTGAGTCATTTTCTTTTATCTGAGTAAAAATAAAAAAGTAGACACATTTTACTCAAAAACATCAGACAACACAAAACAATGATAATACAGCATCACAAGTTAAAATAGTAAAATGTACATAACTTCATCTGTCAGATAACTGATCCATGCAGTGGGATAGACAGCACAATATTTCCCTCTTAAATGTATTAAGTTACATAAAATAATATGTAAACAATATTCTAGATTAATCTGCAGTTATTTTGATAATCAATTATTCCAACTTCAGTTTAGTTTCTGAGTAAAACTATCTGGTGGTTACTGTCACGTGTTTCTTATTGAATCTAATTGTAAACTCAGATTTTGTCGTTAATGTCGCTAACGGTTAACCTATATATGTGTGTATATGTGTGTGTGTGTGTGTGTGTGTGTGTGGATTTATTGTAGAAATAATGAATCGGAGTAAATTGGAAAAGGCAAAGAGACAACGTTGACTAACTCTTCTGACGAAGGCTTTTACTGTGGAAGTTCTTACAGGAAGCTGTTAGTGGGTGTCGCGTGGAGCTTAATGGTGGGAGGAGGGAGCGGGGACAGGGACTGCGGTGATAAACAAACGCACGCAGCGGAGCCGTTAGTACCGTGTGGAGCTCCGTGGCAGCGCTCTGACAGCACCGGCTGTCTCCTAGGGAAGTCGACCTTCTCCGCGGCCCCGAGAGCTGTGAAGCTTGAAACCGGGGTTTTAACAAAAACGGGATTTTAACCGTTAAAACACCCAGGATTGTATCCGTCCTCTCCCTCCCTCCCCCCCTCTCTCCCTCCCTCCTTCCCCCGGAGTCGGCTTATGTGACACATTAACGTCCCGGCGGCGAAACGAGCGAAACATGACGGAGCTGAGGAAGCGAGGCGGAGGCGGAGGAGACCCTGACAGCACCGAGAACATCAGCGACAAGGTAAAAGAAGCACCACACCAGGTGGAGGTGGGGGTTGGGGTAGGGGTGGGTAACCCACACCGGCCTCCCCCCTCCCCGGTGAGACCTCGCCCTCTGTGAACAAGTTGGGCAGGTTGCTGTGAGTCGCCGGACGAGCTAGCTTGGGTCGCCAGGTTAGCAGGGCAGCTACGTTAGCTAAGTGAGTTAGCCGCTGGCTCCGGTTATTCCCGCAACAACAACCGCCGCCGCAGCCGCCGCCGCTGCGGCGGTGGCGGCGGCGGCGGCAGTGGGGACGGACACAGTCACGGACACCGACTTGTTTTCAGATGTGACGTTCACGGCCTCCTTCGTAGCCGAGGGTGTCACTGCGTTTTCACGCTGTCATCATGAAACACAGTCGGTTGTATGGCACAGCACTGCTGCCGCTCATCCAACCACCACCACCACCACCACCGTGTGTGTGTGTGTGTGTGTGTGTGTGTGTCCAGCCTCGAAGTTGGATTTGTGTAATTGAATTAGAATAAATAAACAGGGTGAAAGGCGCGCGAGGCCTCGTGGCCACTGGTGCAAATCATGAAGGGACGAAGGCTGCAGGAAAAAGAAGTTAACCAGCTTAATTAGCCTCATTAGACTCTGTTCAATGATCATTTCCTCATTGATTTGCATCATTCTTCTTAACAGCATGGACCACGAACAGCTTGGATTGAACTAAAGAGAGCAAACACGTGCATGTTACTAATAGACATGATGATAAATACATTAAATAATGTAGTTTTGGAAAAACAAGGACATTTAATCATGCACAAACTGCATAGGATTTATGGGCTGGAAATGCACCTGTACAAGTTGAAGCTGGTCCTGGTGCCAGTAATTTAGATGATTGATGTTGTTGTTGTTGAGTAAAAAGCTGGAAATATTTACTTTGTCCGTTTTTTTTTCAGATTTTCATTTTATTTATCAGTGTAAACTGGACATCTTTGATTAACAGAGACAGGATCTGTCTTAGTATCTGGACAGTTTGTGAACTAATTGATACGTGTGTTAATCAATGGAATGATTAATGGGCACATGTACAGCTTTAAAACTAATCAAAGTGCTGATGCAAGTAAATTTGTTTCTAAATGAGAGTAAAATAGATAAAATACCATAACTCACAGCTCATGTTGTTTATTGTTTACTATAGACACAGTGTGGAGGTCAGAGCCCTTCACAATAAGAGTATTAGCTGTTTAGCTTTCTGACTCTGATGAGGTGTGACAGTCTAATCACACTAATTATTAAAGAAATGAACGAGTGTGACCATGTTTCAGATGTGAGTCGGTAACAAGTTGGACAGCCAGCACTTTCATTAGCTCACGTTGTTGTTAGCATTGTTAGCTAACACCAGCTCATAACAACACAGTACGTGATAAACAGAGTACGGCTCAGCTTGTGCTCGCTGTTGATGCATGGCGCGGCCATCTTGGATTGTAAGCTCAGGGATAGTGAAGTACAGTGTTGACATTTATGGAGCAGTAAGAGTCCAAAGATAAATGACATGGGCCTCAACCTGAACACACACCAGATGAGTCCCTCGCTCCAGAGTCAGCCCCGCCCTGCAGCTCCACCTGCACCCGCCCACCTTTGTGTCACGTATCCCGCCAGGGGTCGAACCACCTTCAGGGAGAGAAGCGCTCGCTCACCAGCTCTTTTGCATAATAATAATAATGTGTGTGAAACGGTGCCAAGGAGCTCAGACAGTGGCCCAGAAACGCCGCAGATGGCCAGTGCATCATACGTACCTGTGCTACCGTACGTCTGCTCCACGCAAGGGCACCTGTTTGGAGAAGTGTGTCATCGCCGTAGCTGTCGTTTTCATACGACCTTGAACCAGTGAAGGAGATTTTTACTGAGCTTCGAGCTTGATACAAAACTGGACTTGTTGTCACTTTACAGCCAAGTGATTGAATCGTCATTAATCGTCAGTTGTCATTCGCTGCAGCTCACTGGGTCATCGTCGCTCCCCTCCAGCTGTGCATCAGCTGTGAAGTCTTTGTTTCTGTCTGTGATGATAAATCTGGGCTCGTCTGTTAGTGTAAACGACCCGGTCCTCAGACGTCTGCTGCTGCTGCTGCTGCTGCTTTTAATATCAAAACACATCATTTCCATGTCGTTAGCTGTTCTTTGCATTGGTCGTGTTTGAGGAATGAGAAGTAAACTGATGTTAAATCCAGACAAATGCAACTTAAAGAACTTGATTTCACTCAATAGACAATAGAGAAGTGTGTGACAGGACAGGTGTCACCTCCACCTGCTGTAGCCTGCTGCCTGTTGGTGCAAGCGGCTCAGATCAATCACCTGAAAATCAAATGATATGTTTTTTATTGAATCAGAGGCATCTGTCCATCTGTCCATCCGTCCATCCGTCCATCTGTCCATCTGTCCTGGAGGGAGTTTTTCTACAGTTTTTGATACAAACATTCGCTTCAACTGAAGGAACGAATGATCAAAGGTCAAAGGTCAAGGTCACAGTGACGTCACAAAACATGTATTTGGCCTTATACAAGATCTTCTGACAGAAATGAGTTGCATCATTGGTTGGTTTGTAGCTTCATCCTGATTGGTTGGATCGTGGCTCCATGTTTGGCACAGATGTCTACTAATTGACCAGATTTTGTCGGTCAAAGTTCAAGGGTCACTGTGTCTGTGTGAAACACACATTTATGTCTAACTCATGAGTTCAAACTGCAGTTTTGACAGAATTTCACACGAATGATGTCGTTCTGCGTGCTCGCTCCCGGTTACCGTTGCCACCCTGGCTGTGTGTTTACAGCTCAGTCCTTTTGGCACACACACACACACACACACACACAGGGGGCCACTTCAGTGTCCCAACGTGTTTGTCCTCATGTCCATCACAGTCCATTTTTGGCGAGCCTCGAGGAAACCCTCCTCTGTCATCTGAGAAGCATGACTTGACAAATTCAAACGGGGGGGGGGGCGTGGTCTTAGCTGTGTTTACACTGACAGGAGCGATAACCTGAATCAGACACATGTTGATGTTGTTTATGAGAAGTGAAAAAGAGGGAAATACTTGTGTGTGTGTGTGTGTGTGTGTGTTCATGTTGTGCTGTTGTCAGTCTCTTCTTACCTGCAGGAGAGATGGTGCTTCAAAGCTACACTTCATGTTTCCCTGTAAGTCACACGGGTCTCATGCTGCACTGTGTTTGTTTCTGTAATAGATTGGACCCAAAGTGAGGAGGATGATTCAGGTCAGTATCAGTATATCAGAGTTAAAAACCTTCCATCAGGACGCTGTGTTTGCAGATTTTGGTTGTTTTTTTGAAAACTGAGAGCAGGATTCATTCTTACTCAGGTCTCTTGGTGTGTTTTTTCTGGCCTCATCCATGTCGTATAAATACTTCAAGATTTCAGAGTCTGGCAGACGTGTGCTGGTGTTCGTTCGGAGTGAAAAGAGTCGAGTCATCTGAGGTCCTGAAACAGACGGAGCGAGGTCATGAGCGCCAGGAGACGGACAGCGGTTCATCCGTCCTAACAGCCAATTAACGGAGGGGAAAACACATTATATTTACATAACAGTATTAAAGTCGTACGGCTGGGTGATAACGTGTCAGAGGGACGAAGCTCGTGTCTGGATTTTTTTCGGCTGGAGTCAGGTTTGTTTTGACATCGAATAGGACCTCGACGACGACGACGACGACGGTGGTTACCAAACCTCAGCCTGGTTACTTAGCGACCGGTGCGTCCATGTGACATCTGTTTACCAGCTCTGATTGGGCTTGAAGTTTAGCTCCAGTGACACTGCGGCGAAATGATTTTCTCTACTATAATTCAGATCAGGAGGAACAAGCTGCAGGCGAGATCCACCCCAGAGCAACCGAGAGTGCAGCGTTGGGCAACACAGAGTGTTGTAACTCTGCCTGTGTCCTCCCGTCGTATCCACAGATCTGCAGACAGCCACAGGGAGAGAAATCAACTCATTAGTCACTTTATTGTGAAGAGAAACGCTGGTTTCCTGGCTCCGTTGGCCGGATTGGTGTTTTTTTTGGTGAACAAGAAGCAGGTTTACAGAGCTGAGCTGACAGTTGGAGAGGAATGAGTCAGCCCTGTGGGTTTAATTTTGGAGGCTGGTCACATAGTTGTGTCACACGCCCTGCAGCAACACACAAACACACACTTCTGTTAATCATGTAAGTTTGTATTACGTCAGAAAATGTAAAACAACAACAACAACTGAACATCTAATTCACAGTCTGACTTCATGTCTCTCCAAGTGTTGTTTCTGTCTAATCCAACAGGAAATCTTCATTCTCAACCCACCAGCACCAGCTTTTTCATTCATTGGCGTTAGCTTGTTGCTATTGATTAGCCTTAACCCTGTGTCTCAGTTTGGACACTTCTGTTCACGTGTTTCCATGTAGGACACTGTTCTTTCGATGTGTCAGTGTTGTCTCGAGTCAGATACGGTCGTTGTGACTCCTGCTCCACTCCTTCCTTTTCCACGTTTCATTTTTCACCTCCTCGTTTTGTTTTTTTTTTTTTTTTTGCACACGTGCCCTGAAGTCGATCTCCACTCACGCCAGGATTTGTTCAGTCATTGGACACCGTATGTTTTTCCTCTTTTTTTCACTTCACCTTGTTGGTGAAGTTTACACATTAAACCTCTTGTGTCATCTCCAAGGCCAGTGCTTCCTGTCATTAATTAGCATACCCAGCAGCAGCGTGCGCTCGCTTCACACTGCCGCTCTCCACTCATGGTACAAACACTGTTGCTGGGACGGTTAGCGGCCGCTCAAGACTCCACATGACAGTTGACCTTGGTGGGCTGTGTGCTGGCCGGCTGCCTTGTAAGCGAGCCTCCATCACAGCAGCGGCAGCGCTGGTGGTGTTGGTGTTGGTGTTGTTAGTGTTGGTGGTAGCAGCAGGAGGTTTAACGCTCTGATGGTCACGGCTTCACGCTGCACAGGCCTGGTCTGAAATGTCTCTGGACAGCAGAGGAGTTTGTGTTGTCACACACGATCCCACCCCCCCCCCCCCCCCCCCCATCAGCTTGTTTCAATAACCTGTAGATCTGCCGTTTGTATAAGCTAATGTGTTAGCATTTCACTGTGCTAAACATCAGAGTGTTAGCATGCTAACATGCTAAGTTTTACAGTGTAGGGTTAGATTTTCACTCAGCTAAATGTGCCACACTTCAGTGGATCTACATCCAATAGGCCTAAGCTGTTGCCAAGCTAATGTGCTAATATTAGCATTCAGGTCAAACCATAGCAGAGCGACACCACCCACAGTCCCACAGCACCACCTGTGCAGCCAGAAACACACCATCCTGGTGTAAGAAGGGTTTTTGTGCAGCAGGATGATGCACTGACTCTCTGTCTGGTCGGCACCAAGCTGCTGCAGGTGTCGGGCTCGTACACAGCAAAAACAACATGGCTGCACACGCTTGGCGCTGCTGTAGCTCCAGTGCTACTTCAGGTCAGTGTTTGTTGCTGATTAGCCTAATTCCTTACAGCATCAGTGAACCCATGTGGGCTTGAGCTTATTCATTGATCCCCTCCCCTGTGACCAGAGCCTGCTGGTCAGGGCCTCCCAGGTGTGGAGGAGACCTCACCTGCTTGTTAGCAGCTTCTCACTGCTGTTGAAGCTTTTCCAGGCTGCGTTGGAGCTGTGTGCATTAACACTGCAGAGCTTGCTGTGCCTCGTCGGTTACTGCTGATCAGGCCCAACGGTCACAGATCGATCGGATGCCTGCCGGTCACAGCGGCACAGCGAGCTCAGCTGCTCTTCTGATGGTTTCAGGGTTCATTCACAAACGTAGGCAGGCGTGAGGACGTGTCCTGAGAGGTTGTCAGAAGCTGCAAAACAAGTCACCTCGCCTCCATAAAAGGAAGCAGTGAGCCTGTCAGTGCTGCAGACAGTGCTGTCAGTGTGCCCATACTGTCAGTCACACTTTATGGGATAAACACATGCACATCCCTAATCAAACTCACACACACACACACACACACACACACACGCTGCAGACACGCCAGAGCAGGAAACAGCTTTCTATCTGCAGGCAGGGTGGCATGACTCGTTAGTCCACTCACTTTAAAACAGTCTGTGTTTTATCATCTTTGTGAACATGTTGGCTTTAGTTAACAGATAATCAATCACATTGATCTGATCTGATCTGATCCGTCTGAGCAGCTGAAACACACACAGGTGTGTATTTATCTGTACTGAGCGCTGAAAGGAAAGTTTGTGAAACTAAAGAGAAGGTTGAACTTTCCATCTGTGTATTTTCTGTGTTTCAGGCTGAACGGAGACGTGCAGAGGGCTGCAGCTACTGATCATCATTATTGATTAATCTGACAATCATTTCATCAGCTGTCGTCATGAAACGTCAGAAACTATTGAGAAAATAGACGGAGCTGATGGTTTCAATGAGAAAATGAAGCCGTTAGCGTTTTTTTTTTTTTTGTTTTTTGCTCAACAAATTACTATGGAAATGAGTTTTTCTATTGATCGACTAAGAGATTGATCAGCTGATAGTTTCAGCTCCAGGCAGGAGCTGTTTGCACATACGAGCAAAAACAGCTAAGTGTTTGATGAGCATGATGCTGCTGCTGCAGGTACATGGACATGGACTTAGTGCAGACGTGGCTTGAGCTGCCCGTCACCCCCCCACCCCCACCCCCTCCCCCTCTTCCTCCTCCTCCTCCTCCTGCCTCTGCAGTGAAGGCATTAATACCAGGGGGGAGGACAAAGACGACAGTGGAGGTGAGCTGAGCTGCAAGGACAGTCGTACTGCTGCTGCCGCCGCCGCCTTAATGTCTCTGACTGTGAAGAGGACAAAAAACAAACAAACATGGCCGCCGAGCAGAAAGTGCATGTGTCAGTGTTTCCTTCCTCTGTTCTCCGGTGCTGGTTGCGGTTCAGCTTCTCAGAGACCTGGGATTAGTTGGACTCCATAGTACAACTCGGCCTGACATCACACAGATTCGCCGCAGCATTGTTTTGACCGTGATTGGGCAGCGGTTAGCATGCTTCGCTAAGTAAACAAAAGATTAACACTGTTTGACAGTTTAATTAAGAAGCTTGAGTGCATTCAACCCAGATTACACCCCAGAATAACACGTTTGTTTGTGTGTGTGAAACGTCATTCGCTGGCGAGCGGTCGTGCTGCAGGGGGGGGTGTGTAACCATGTCTGCAGCTTTGCTAACTCACCACATTGATCCCTCCCCGTCTGATCGTTGATATATATGTTGATCATCCTTGTCAGGGGATGGCTTAGTTAGCAGCGCCACACATTCATCACACATCTGTGTACAGACAAGTTTCCCATTAGCTGCTGTGTTGCTACTGGTGTTAGCTCGTTTCAACATCTCACCCAGTCTCAGCTGAATTTCACTAAATCAATAATCATCTTTATCAGGGTTTGTGTCAGATAAACGTCACTCACCCAGACATCACACCATCCTCACCATGTCTGGTGTTATTGTGCAGTGTGAGGCGTCGGTGTCGTGGCCCAGGTTCACTTTGCTTCTTATCTGAACACACACGGTGAAACCGACTCGTGGGCACGTTTCTGTAAATGATCACAAAGGTGTGAGGAAAATCCAGCCAGACTTTCCTCTCATTTAAAGGTACATCTCTCTCTTTTTTTTTTTCATTGGGCTGATTGTTTTCTAATTGGATTGATTGATTGATTGATTGATTGATGAACAGCCCAGAGCCCCACATCATTCATGTTCCAGTCAGACTCCTATGTGACGGCCTGTTTCTCTCTTCCTGGCTCCGTCAGTGTCAGATCGAACCCTGTGCTCGTGTCCTCTGTTTCCTTTCCTCATTAAAACCTGAGTAGAAACCTACACTTACACCTCTTCTCTCCTCTGCTGTCCTGACCCCCCCCCCCCCCCGCGCCTGAACCCGCTGCCTCTGCTAATTATAAGACCTGGCCAAGATCACAGACCTTATTTCAAAATGAAAAGCTCTCTGATTTAACCCTGACGCCCCCCCACCCCCCCACACTCGCCGTATTTAGCCACATTGGAGTAAAAGTGACCATGAAAGGAAGAAACTTTTGCTGCTGTCGAGTGAAACTTAATCTCCCACAATGAGCGTTTGAGCTCAGGAGGAATTTTCTCCTGGTTTTAAAAATAGACTCGTTCACAGAGAGAAAGCTTCGACCGTCGCCGCCGGCGGCGCCTGGAGAACAAAAGCGCCGCCGCGCTCGATATATAGGATGTCATTTACCTGACTTATTGATGGCGTCAGAGCGTGTGAGCGCGTGTCCACGCCGCTGAAGCTGCTGAATCTGAACAACAAAGAGCTCCTCAGTTTGGTGTTTCCCTCCTCGCTGATGGAGACGATGGTTTTTACTGACGCGGCTGCAAAACTTATGCAAACTGTTTCTTTTTGGTCCTTCGTTGTGTCTTTTGACTCATCGGACTGATTGTTTCTGTTTACATCTGAGTCTCATAGAAAACTTTCAGTGGCGCGTGACATAATGCGTCAGATGTTAGAGACAGAAGTTGTTGCTGGATGTTTCTGCAGTGTTTTACATTCAGCTTCGTTTATCTTTAAAAAGACGTGTTTTAATGAAGTTTAAATGACTGAAATCACATAATATGACTGTGTGTGTGTGTGTGTGTGTGTGTGTGGTCGCTGTCTGCAGGGAGGAGCCGTGATCACAGTAAAGAAACGTCACAGAGTGAGAGGTCGACCAGTGAAGTACAGTGAAGTACAGTAGGTTCTGCACCAGCTCCACTTTAGACAGAGAAACCAGCGAGTTGGTTTCTCCGTGTCAGTCGGTAGATTTAATGTAGGTCAAAGGTCACTGATGGTTTCGATTTCCTGGAGGCCGTCGCTGGTCTAAAAGAGGAAATCAGTTGCACACAAAAACAAACACACCCACGTGTGCCTCCACGTTTACTTGCAGACCTAGTTGACTCCCAGCCAGCTCTTCTTCTGTGGTTTCCTCCTCCTGACTCCCTCCACGTCTCGTTTGCATCGTCTGCAGCTGCAGCTCAGTGTCCGTCCTCACATCTTTGTCTCCACACGATGATGACACGTTCATATTTTCCCTCCCTGTTATCACCTTGTGCACACTGCCCTGTTGTGTTTCAGGTCAACACTCGCTATCTTAAGTCACTATTTGAATATCTGTGTGTGTGTGTGTGTGTGTTAGGAGGCCGATGGTGACGACAGGCTGGGCCTGCAGGTCGACACTGAGGCTGAATGTGACGGTGACTCCAAAGCAGACACTCCAGATGCTCCTCTCTCCACAGCTGACACAGACAACACTCCACAATGCCTGAACAAAGCTCTGGAGGGCCTGCCGCCCAGGTATGCACTGCACACACACACACACACACACACACACACACACACACACACACTGATGAAATGGATGTCGACAGCTGTTTGTCTGTTCCTGGAGTGCGTCCTGCGCTCTGCTGTCGTTGATAACATTCACAGGGATTACTCACTCCGCAGCAGAACAAATGGAAAGGATCAAGGATCTCAAATCAGATCTGGTTTAAAAATCTAAACAGCTGTGCAACATCTGGAAAACAAACACACAAACACGGGATGATAAAAGACGAAGAGCAGAGTGAAGCGAGTGAGTCTGGAGGCTGAGGAAGGGTTTGACCCCCACGAGATGAAAAATGCTTTTTCTCAAAATGTTTACGTTCCTGCTCAAACGATGAGTTCTTCCGGTCACCATGGCAACCTCCTGTTCATGTGAATGTGGGACCACGGTGCAAACTTCACCTTCTCAAACGGTTGAAACCCAAACGCTCTGGTCGGGTGACAGCGCTGTTCGCGTGTGTGTTTCCAGCTTCAGCAGGAACGTTTGCTGTAACAAGCAGTTTCCCCTCCATATTTCATGGAAAGCCCCCGACAGCGTGACTGATTGTCCCCCCCCCCCCCCCCCCCCCCCCCCCCCCCCCCGAGCATGTGGGCTAATTGGGCCAGAAATAGATGATACCAAGATGGAGAGGAGGAGAAGATGGAAGTGACTTTGAGAGAGAGAGTTTATGGTTCGGAGGTCGGAGCTTCAGAGGCTGGACGTCGCTGCGGGTGGGTGGTTCCTCTGAGCCGACACCCCCACAGCACGATCCTTACTCACCTGACTGTCAAGTTCTGAGACAGGTGTGTGTGTGTGTGTGTGTTGTTGGCAGCGTGTTGTTCAAGTCTCATGCGAGTGAAACTTTTCTCTGTGTCAGAGATGAGACTGTTGTTTTTGTCTCGTTGGTTGGTCCGTCTTCAGCAGAGACAGAGAGGCTGGGACTGAAACCTGTCCAACCCTCGGCACAGGTGATCAGGTGACGTGGATCGTGTCCCAGTGTGAGTCTGCAGCACATCAAAGAGGCCGTGTGTGTGTGTGTGTGTGTGTGTGTGTGATGTACAGGAGGGTGTGACCAATGAGTGACGGCCAGGTCGCAGGGCTTAAAGGCTCACGAGGAGGGAAACGCTAATCCCTGCAGGCTGCAGCGGCATTGGAGCTGGTGTGCTGCAGAGAGAGGAGGAGGAGGAGGGAGGGAGGGAGGGAGGGAAGGAAAGACATAAGAAGGGAAACAGATGGAGGGAGGGGGAAGGTGCAGTAGAGGTGTGAAGAGGAGGAGGAGGGATGGCAGCAGATGAATGCAACAAGCCGGAGAGCGAAATGAGACGGGAGATAAGGATGAATGGAGTGAGTTGAAGGTGAAGAGAGGAGGGAGGAAGGGAAGTTTTAATGGCAGAAAGTGAGTGACTGATGGGGGAGAGAAAGAGAGAGAGAGAGAGAGTGAGCACAGTGCAGCAGGTTTTTTTCATGATGCAGCTGTTTTCCTGCAGCCTCTCAGCTCCTGTGCAGCTTTCAGCTCGGCCCTCTCTTTTGTTTGGTGCAGCAGCAGCAGCAGCAGCAGCAGCAGCAGCGGCTGGACACAAGGCCTCGTCGTTACCTACATGTTTGTGTTGTCAGGGCCACAGCTTTGTTGGTAACAGGCTGCAGGTTTCAGCTGAGCCTCACCGAACACAGCGATGTCGACTCTGCCTGAAGTGGAAACCGTGTGGCTGAGAAAAACATGGATCCAAAGGTCTGAGACACAAGAAATGTCAACATTAAAGTCACGTAAACATTTCCAGGAACAAAAACACAATAAAATCAAAAACTAGAACGACAATAAAAGAATGAAGAAAACAATAAAAAGTAAATGAAGTAAAGATGAACAGATCGTCTGAAACAGGAACATCTGGAAGTGAAGTGTGATGTCATCAGAGATTCAACTCATACACAACATGAGCCTCGTTAAAACGTCAACAGGTGAGTCACATCACCTGTTTGGAAACATGGTGTCCAGAGGGTGAATCCTGTGCTGCCTCCTCCAGACCTCCACTGACAAACACCTCGAGGCCTCCTCTTCTTCTTCTTCTTCTCTTTTCTCGCTCCATCTGGTCAGCTGATGCACATGAGCTCATCAGCTGTGTGAAGTCAAAGACTCTGCTCGTCCTGACCCACTCTTGTAATGTCACGGCTCTCATGTTGAATTTGCAGCCCCTGTGTTGTAGCTGGAAATCCTGTTCTTTGGAAGTTGATGGATGACGTGATGAAATGTTTCTGTGATTTGTCTCCACAGATGGAAGAACTACTGGATACGAGGAGTTCTGTCCCTGGCCATGATTTCAGGCTTTTTCCTCATCATCTACATGGGACCTGTCACTCTCATATTGGTGGTGAGTGCTGATGAAACTGTTAGCTACGCTCACTTGTTTTTTTATCTGTGATGGACTTCTCATCGTCTTCCTGTCGTCGCCTGTTGTAGGTCATGACTGTCCAAATCAAGTGTTTCCAAGAGATCATCACCATCGGCTACAGAGTTTACCATTCCTACGACCTGCCCTGGTTCAGGACTCTCAGCTGGTGAGAAGGAAAGAGTGGCTTTTTTTTTTTTTTTTTTAAAGCAGCGCCGCAGGATCTTAAGTTTCGAGGTTAAGCTCAGCGTAACAACGTAGTTTCTCTAGTGTGAAGTCATGTGACCACTTAGAGACAGTGAACACACTGATGGACACAACATGCCGTCTGTTCGGGGGCTTGGAGGAAGAATCAGACCAGTGTCTGCACCAGCCCCTCCGGTCAGAGCTGCTGTGGCTCTGCAGATTTCCAGGAGTCCTTGAAGGGATCCTCAGCACAAAGAGACGTCCAGCCGTGAGCTAATGAAAGGACGTATTGAGGAGTTGACTGTAGTAAAACACGTAAAAACTTCTACAACTTTTACACTGAGCTCATTACAAACATGTAAAACTTTAACTTTGATGAATCTCCAGATTTTTCAGAAAGAATAAGTTCAAAGAAACAGAAACTCAGAAACTCTGGTACAGAAGAGAAACAACACCCAGACCAGCTGAGTGTGTCTTTATGGTTTTATAGTGTGTAAGCAGATTGAATGAGGGTGTGTGTGTGTGTGTGTGTGTGTGTGTGTTTCTCGTCTAATGTCGTTACGTGTCCTGACTCAGCTCGGCTTCGTCTGCAGGTAGTTTGTCTGAATATGAAACACCTGCCTGCTTCCACAGAGACGGAGGCTGCTTCTGTTTCTGCTCCTGTGTTTCTGTTAACAAGTCACCTTTGCATCCACACACACCCACACACCCACACACACACACACACACACACACACACACACACCCCTAACACACACACACGGACGCCCACAGGATGTGACAGCAGCACAGGAGCAAAGATCACTGCCATGCTGGCAGTAAATGAAGGCTAATTGAAACTTGACCCATTCACAAGGCCACACGTCCTATCTGCCCTGCACACACACACACACACACACACACACACACACACATATATATGCAGCAGGTCAATGTACAGTGTGCAGTGACACACAAGTGTTTTCATACATGAACTCAGATTTCTGCACAGAAACAGAAACGACACCACATCCCCTCTACCTGTCACCAAAAACTAACCCCTCCCCCTCCCTGTGTCTTTGCCTCAGGTACTTCCTGATCTGCGTCAACTACTTCTTCTATGGTGAAACGGTAGCAGACTATTTTGGCGCTCTGGTGCAGAGGGAGGAACCTCTGCAGTTCCTGGCTCGTTACCACCGCTTCATCTCCTTCGCTTTGTACCTCGCAGGTGACTCTCACTCACCAGACAACACTGAGGCCTGTGCACACACACACCCATACACACACATACACACACACACACACACACACACATGCTCTTTGCCCCCTCTGCTCCCGCTCACGTTTTTCTTTGAAATGGATCCGATTTCATCAGAGTCGAGTTACAAACAACACATAACTTAAAGCAGAGCTCTGCAGGATGTTTCTGTGGCCGTGTTACATGTTTACCTTCATTAAACAGCTTCAGTAACTGTGATGGTCACATTCATGACCTGTAACGTGTCACATGGAGAACAGAGGCTCTCTGTCCTCCACCTGCGTCTCTGCGCTGAAAACCAAACGTGTAACATCGGTGCAGCACTCGGCCTCCGCCCTGGTGTCCCGGCTCTCGTCTCTGCAGCACCGCGACACAAACGCGCTCTCTAACCTGTGATCTCTGGTTTATGAAGCTTTAGACTGCACAGATATAACCGTCATGTCATTATAACATTATCCAGCTCCGTGGATTGATTTTTCCTCCGGCTTCATTAAAAACAAAGGCACGTGGCCCGGAGGAGGAGGGTCAGCAACACAGAGGAACAGCAGCCGGACTTTCATAGCTCCTCTTTAACATACGTGAAGAGCACACTCACAAAACACACTCCCTTCCGTCTTCACAGAGTGATTTTACAGTCACACACACACATTCCTGAAGCTTCAGGTTGTTGACAGGTCGGCCGGTCGGTCGCTCCTCTGAGCCGCAGCCTGGACGAGTCATAAAACACTTTACAGCTGCTTTTATCTGCAGAAGGAAGGAGTTACCTGAAGCTTATTTTCTCTGTGTTCAGTAATGGATCATCTCACTGCTTAATTAATAATGACGATGATAATAATCATAATAAACTTTATTTGTTGTGCATTTTTCATGCACAGGATGCAGCTCAGAGTGTTTGACAATATCAACAGGTTTTTTAAATCCTTGATATATAAACTGATCTTTTATTGAAGCTACAGTTTACACTTTATAAACGTGTGTTTAAAGTCACTTTGACTCAGACGTCCTTCATTTTTGTTCATTTCCCGTCTTATTTTGAAATAAAGCAGCATTTAACCTTTTAAAGAAACCCCCACTCTCAGCTGCATCGCATCTTCATTTGGACCTTTAAGTTGTTTTTATGTCTGTTTTGTTTTTTATTTGATCAATAAACACAGTCAGGAAGGGAACGATCAGCTCTCACACCCAGGTCAGTGGTTGCTGATTCTGAAACAGTGTCATAAAAACAAAAGAAGAAGAAGAGCTTCTGAAAACCACAAACATCTAAAACAGCTGAAGTTTGAAGTGATGGGTTGTGATTATATCGATAAATCGCAATGAATACTTCCATCAAGATGAAGAGACTCTGTGGTCAGAGGAGGGGAAATATATTAAAGCAGCACCTTAATGAGAGAAAACAGTGGGTTTCAGTAACGTGTGTGATGATGATGATGATGATGATGATGATGATGATGATGATGATGACGCGACGTCAGCGGCAGCAGCTCGGTTTTTATTCTCATGCTGCTGCTCCAACATGGAGGTTTCCCTCTGGGATGAATGCAGCTCCTGTCCTCTGAGATCCCGGCTGCGGGTGAAGCCTCCTCTCGCTGACACAGTCGTCTTTCAGCCGACCGGACCCCCCCACCCCCCACACCCCCACCCCCCCGGCTGGGCGTCAGCTGTGGTTTGGGGGGAAAATAAAAAAAAACCCAGAGGACGCTGTGAAGCAGACAGCAGCCAATTCTCAGTGTCGACAGTTAGTCAAGTCAAGTCAAATCACTTGACAGTGTCTGTAGTTCAGGAACGACCCCCCCCCCCCCCAGGGCCCCCCACCCCCATCCCTCCTGCTCCTCCCAGGTTCATGTGGACCAACCTGACACAGGAGTCAGTGCAAAATCACAAGCCTCAACTCGAATCAGTGTAAAATCTGCACATTCACCAGCATGTCACACACACACACACACACACACTCCCCCTCCCCCTCCCTATACATTATACATGTATGTACATTATGTATATGTTCTATATGATTTGTTGTTGTTATTATGATGCATATGTTGAATCTGTACTCTGAGGTCAGAGTTGAAGCTGACAGCATGTTATCTACTCTTTCACAGGTTTCTGCATGTTTGTGCTGAGTTTAGTGAAGAAACATTACCGCCTGCAGTTTTATATGGTGTGTATCAGCCAAGTAACCCCCCCCCCTCCTCCTCCTGCTCCTCCTGCTCCTCCTGCTCCTCTACTACACCACTAACCCTCCTCCTGTCCTGCCTCGTCCCTCTGAGGAGGGTTTGGAAACTCATCTTGTGCCTCATCTGCAGACGTCAGGAAATAAACGTCTTATTCTTAGAGTCAGAAATTTAAGAATTAATGAGGATCCTGAATTAGAGAGAAGTCTTTTCTAGTTCAGACTGATACGTGTCCTTCATGTCCATCAGTGCATCACTCTTAAAGTGCAGGATCTGTGAAACGCAGGTGTTTTAGAGACGTTTTATTAAAGTACGTGACGTCTCTGAGTCACCACATGTGAGAGGGAGGTGTGTCTGAGTGTCAGACTCTGGACAGAGGCGTTCAGGGACTCGACGCCTGACAGATGAGCTGTGCTCAGTCTGATCCAGTTTGACCTCTGCAGCTCCACATGCATCTCCTGCTGCTTTTCCCTGCACCTGAACGCACCACATTTCATCAGCCCACATTATTCTGCATGTGAGGTTTACTTCCTGTGTTGTTCTGCAGACAGAGTCCTGAACTCTGATTCTACAAAGCTGCTGGTTTTTGTTGCATGAATGTGTCTGATCCACTCCTGACCCTGAGCTCCTCTCTCTCTCTCTCTCACACACACACACACACACTTGTTGTGTATTAATTTGTGTGCAGGTCTTTGCCATCTCCTCCCTCTGTGTTGTGTGTGTGTGTGTTTTGTTTTTTTATGTCCGCCTCCTCCTCCTCCTCGTCTCACCACGTCTCTCTGTTCATTCGATCTTCTTTATTTCTGACACAACTGACTCGGCCGTCGAGCAGGCACGGCCACATTCCTCCACACTGACGCTGTTTTTTTCTTTGTGTGTGTGTGTGTGTGTGTGTGTGTGTGTGTGTGTGTTTGTCATTCCAGTTTGCTTGGACCCATGTGACCCTGTTGATCGTGGTGACTCAGTCCCACCTTGTCATCCAGAACCTGTTTGAAGGAATGATCTGGTAAGAAGGACACAGACCAGAGGAACCGGCCTGGTTGTCTCTCTGACTTCAGTTCATTCAATACACACAAAGCACATCGCGTTACACACTGATTCAGGCGACTGGATTTTCAGAATAAAATGATAAACAACTGACACATTAAGAACCACCAGGTTTTGGTGGTCTCCTCCTCCTCCTCCTCCTCCTCCTCCTCTGAACCTCTGTGGATCTTCCTGTTGCCAGGTTCATCGTCCCGATCTCCATCGTCATCTGCAACGACATCATGGCCTACCTGTTCGGCTTCTTCTTCGGCAGGACTCCACTGATCAAGGTAAATTAAACACTGTGCGTGTGTGTGTGTGTGTGTGTGAGATAAAATCCAATCCAATCCTGGTCCAAGTGAGAGCAGATGTCGAGTCAGAACCAGCTGCTTCTCCGTCTAATGATCATACCGATCAGAAGTTGCTGCAGGAAACAAACGGATCATAAATCCCTTGGATCTGATTGGATCTGTGTCATTTGATGAGTTTCGATGATGCGTGTTTATCATCTGAGGAATAACTCGGTGAGACAGATGTGAGCACAGCTGGAGGAGAAGACGTTTATATTGAATCACATGATGTTGAGGTCAGTGAACGCCGCCCTCTGTCTCTGTCTCTGCAGCTCTCCCCCAAGAAAACCTGGGAGGGCTTCATCGGAGGTTTCTTCTCCACCGTGGTGTTCGGCTTCATCGTGAGTTCATCGCGCTTTGCATCACACATTTACATTTAGGGTTGAATTATCAGAAATATAACTTACACAAGTGAAGGTCGGTCATTTTACTGTGGAGCTGTTTTATTTGTGAGGATGTTTGTCCTTGACAAAACAAAATCTTATATATGATACACTTAGTTTAAGTTTCTCCCAGCTTCCAGTGAATTCTTATAAACTCCCGATGATTCCCATGGAAAGTTTTTTTCTTTCCACAGACGGGACGTTGTGCTTCATGTTAAGTCCATCGTCCAAGGTTGTGTCTGTGTTTATCTGTTGAGACGCAGCGCAGATAAGAAACAAGCCATTCCTAGCATGTATGAGTCGTTCGGCTGGTTTCCCATCATGCACTGCTGTTATCATCGACACTGATGTTGTCCTGTGTTTGCCCCCCAGCTCTCCTACCTGCTGTCTCAGTTCCAGTACTTTGTTTGTCCCGTGGGCTTCAACAGCGAGACCAACGGCTTCACGGTGGAGTGTGAGCCCTCCGACATCTTTGTGATGCAGGAGTACACGCTGCCCGCCGTGGTGCAGAACACGCTCAGATGGGTACGACCGCTGCGCTTCCTCACCTCAGGAAAACCTTCACAGTTGAACCTGAAACAAAGAGCAAAGAACGTTTATTTACAATGTGTGAAGGAAAAACAAACACGTGGCTCAACACGCTTAAGAAAACACAAAGATCTTCGTTACCATGACAACACACATGCTGCAAAGAGAACACAGTGATGAGGAAAAACAGGACGATGTATGTGGATGGTCGAAGCTGAAATGATCTCCTCTCTCTCTCTCATAGAAAACAGTGAACCTCTACCCGTTCCAGATCCACAGCATCTTCCTCTCGTCCTTCGCCTCTCTCATCGGGCCGTTCGGTGGCTTCTTCGCCAGCGGCTTCAAGCGAGCCTTCAAAATAAAAGTAAAGTTTCCTCCCACATCTTTGTGAAACCATCTCCCTCCACTTGTTCTTCCATTTCATGACCACATGATCATTATGAGGCTTCTGAAGCGAAGCTGTGAGGTCTGTGAGGTCACAGAGACGTTCAGGTGTAGGCAGGACCTGCTCTGAGCTCTGAGGAGCTGAGGTTTGACTTAAAGTGACAGGAAGCTCAGCGGCACTCGGCTCGGGCCCTCGGGCGCTGAGGTTAAGAGCAGCGTCACTGTCCTGGTGGAGCTGCTTTGGACAATTTGCAGCATCTACGTCAGTCTCCTCTACGTACCCATGATGCACCTGTTCATCCCCACCTGCTCAGCAGATAACATGAGGCCTGCTCTCCGTGTCTCTCTCTCTCCTCTCCTGCAGGACTTTGCCAGCACCATCCCCGGCCACGGCGGCATCATGGATCGGTTCGACTGCCAGTACCTGATGGCCACGTTCACACACGTCTACATCGCCAGCTTCGTCAGGTGAGAGCAGGAAGCTTTAAATCGCTTGAAACAAAGTATGTTCTCAGGCAGAAAAGAGCAAACAGAGTTCACATGTGTTGTGACTGTGGGAGCTGCTCACTTCCTCTGTCACCAGGCTAAACAGGAATCTGGGGGAGTCCAGTAGATGAGCAGCTGTGACCTGCAGGGTCAGGGGTCATGTGACCAACAGTGACCGTTGGCGATGAGTCGATGGATCGTTAAGACGATCAACAGTTGTTTTAGTCACCGATGAATCATCTTTCAAGCAGAAAAACTCAGGACTCAGTGTTTTTGAACTTCTGACCAAACAAAACACAGCGTGTGGAAACACTGAGGTTTTAGAGACTTATTGATTAAAGATCGATTGATAATGGAAATAATTGCTAGTTGAAGCCCAAATAACTCGTCCATTCATTCGTCCTTAAGGAAAGGCAGCTTTAATTGTACGTCACGTCTCATACACGGAGATGAAACATAATACAGATGCTGATTCATATAAAAAACTACATTTCTAGATGATTTACGATTAAAAATAGAAAGAACTAGTGGGTGGAGCCAGTTTACTGGAGGTTTGACTGACTGTTGATGAGGAAAAGTTCATGTAAACACGATGAGAAACAGAGTTTAAAAAACCCTCGGCATCAGACACGAGGTACAGAATGAAGAACACATGAAGCTAAAGAGAAACTGACTTCACTGCCACAGACTCAACATTCAGGCTAATCAGTTACCCTCCTCATCGATGACACGACCTCATGAGACGTGACCTGTGGAAACCCAGAGTTTAATTTAACTTCACCTCAGTGACCCACAGCTTCAAAAAACAGGTGACCTTTTTTTTTTTAAATCTCCAGTTCCTCCATGAGATCAATAACGTATCTATAGATCTGTGTGTGCGTCTGTGGTCGGCCATCTTTAAAGCCACAGCTGACGTGGTTAATTAGCTCAGACAGCTTCAGCTGTTCAAACTGGAGCTCTTCGGACAGGTCTCATCTACCTGAGCTCCAGTTCCATCATAATCAGTCAGTATATGGATGAGAAGTCGTCTTTACCTTCTGAGTCTCGGTCTGAGACTTTGAGACGATCTGACTCCAGATCAGTTTTAAATTCTGCTGTTGTTGTGTTTGCTCTTGTCCTGCTGCAGGGGGCCGAACCCCAGCAAAGTGCTGCAGCAGCTGTTGATGCTGCAGCCGGAGCAGCAGCTCAGCATCTTCCACACTCTGCACTCCCACCTGAGAGAGAGGGGCATGCTCCCCCCGGCCCCCGCCCCCGCCGCCACGGCCACCGCCGCCCAGGCTGAATGAGACCACGCCGGCTCCACGGGGTGATGACCGGGCAGGCAGAGAGAGAGAGAGTGTGTGATGGTCTGGAGAGTTGATGTTGTGTAAGCATGTGCACACACACACACACAGGCACAGACACACACACACACACACTTTAAGTCTGCCTGTATGGTGTGTGTGTGTGTGTGTGTGTGATCACAGGCGTCTCTCAGAGCGTCGTCATCCTGCGGCCACCGCTGCTGCCGCCGCCTCATTCAACTTCCAACCAGCTCAGAATCACAACGTAGAACCAGAGGCGACACGTGGAGAAACTCGTAGCAACAAAAGAAACACACACACACACACACACACACACACACACAAAAAAAAAAAAAACAAAAAAAAAAACACAACAGTTTGTTGTCTGGCGGCTTCGCTGCTTTTCCACACGGACCTGTCCACAAGTGGACGAGTGGGCGGCTCCGTCCACGTCCTGCAGACTCACAGACCTGGAGACACGCCTCACAAACGTCTCATCGGACACGACGGACTCTGAAGCACACGGCTCTGTCGGCGCGGGGCGGGTGGACGCTGTGGCGGTTTCCCCCGTGGACGGTAAAATATTGCACTGACGGATTTCAGAAGCTTTTACCAGCAGAAACTGGGCCCACGGTTTTTTTTTGTTTTTTCCTGGGCGCGTGGACCTGAGCAACAGACTGTCTCTCTGAAGTGGGGGGGTGGGGGGGGTGTTTCTCGTGGGTGCGCGTGGGTGGAAGGAAGCGACGACACAGCAGAACCCACTGTAGACACTGTTTTATAGACTCTGCTCCGTTTCATGGATCTTAAACCTCACAGCGAAACAAACACATGTAGCATGTTGGCGAGTCCAGTCCCGGGCTTCTCTGAACTAAAGCCATGTCTCTTCTCCTCGTAGCTCGTCGTCGGTTCTTCTGTCCAACTCTTAACTCACTCGCACAACATTGAGTCAGTCCTGTTTGACTGTAGGCATGTTAACCCAGACACTAGAGCATCAGCTGTGCACTCAACACACAACTTTATGTATTGTACATAGAAATAGTGAAAATATTTAGCTGAACAAATACCTAATATATACATATATATATATATATATCTATAGATCAACGACTCATGTGACCTGCTGGGGAAAAAGAACACTTTTAAAACTATGAGGAAAAATATGCAAAACAAAACAAAAAAAAGAGATGTGAACTCATTTGTAGCCTTTAGCATGAACACATTAGGTTTTTCCCAGGTGAGGGATGTGCAGCACATCAGGCCGCAGGTCGCTGCCGCTTGTTCAGAGGGTGAACCTTTACTGGAGAATGTAACAAGGCTTTAAAGGAAGAGGTCGACTTTTGGGAAACGTGATTATTTGTTTGTTTGTTTTCAGATGAGATGATGTGATGCTGCTCCAGTCCAGAGGCCGTTAGCTTAGCTTAGCATTAAGACCGCGGTCTCATCAGTTAACACGGTGCAGAGGAGTCGATGCACAGAAGGAAGAGGAGCACGCACATCCGAAAAGACATGAGCTCCAAAGCTACAGACTTAGCATGTTAGCTTTTACATACATTACTGTAAAATACAGTAAATCTGTCACTTGGATAACTTCTGTCACTGACATTTAAGGAAGTTAATTGAACTTTTCCTGCATAATCTCATGGAAAAAAATCACCTGCAAGTAAAAGCATCGACTGAAAAGAAACAAATGTGCACGTTTCCCAGAACGAGTGAACTGTTCCTTTAAAGATGATGATAATGAAAAAAAGAGACTGTGCTTCCTTTTTATCGATTAAACCAATGATTTTAGTTGCACTGTAGCGGGGGAGGGGGGGGTGGAGGGGGTGGGGCTCGTCTCTGATGCGTCCCACATCCTCCATGTTTGGTTTTTTTTAGTCTTATACATAAACGCACTGTCGTACGATTTTAGGTTTTGAATGTAGTTTGCAGACGAAGATGTTATGGATGATGACATAAGATCTGAGTACGCATGGAGCCCGTATACTGAACCACCTGTGTGTGTGTGTGTGTATCTACAGTAGGAGCTGTACTGTATCCACACACACACACACACACACACACACACACACAGGTCAGTATATTTAAATCTGAGCCTCTGGGCCGAGGTTTTATTAGCAATATTTTCATCTTATGCAAGTTAAAGTCTGGATTGGTTCATTGAAGTCTGAATCCAGAGGAGACTGTTTACCAAAGCACTGTCTGATTAACACTGATTCTCCCTCTGAGGCTGAGGAAGCTCCAGGGTCCAGGTCCGAGCACGCGGGCGGTCGGTCGGTCGGTCGCATCCTTCCTGCTCCGTCTTTCCGTCTCTGTCGACAGGCCTCGGACCTGGGCGCCAGACTGGGGCGCTAACACTATTTACATCTGTGGTCCGTGCAATGACTTTTATTTTGTTCTCTTCACTTCCTCCAGTTGTTGGACGAAGAGGATGTTTAATTTATTTGTCCAGTTTGCTCAGTTTTCCTCAGAGAAGTGCATTTCAGCGTTTGGTGTTTATCCCCCGTCAGTGGGACTGAACGCGAACGCTGGGTGGAACTTTTTGGGACCAGCCGTATTGTTCTGTGTAAAGCTAAAACTAAACACACACGCGACTGCGACACAGGCTAAATAAACAAACGGTCAAATTCCTGAAGCTGAGGTTCGGAGTCTGGAGCGTGTCACTGGAATAATCACACGCTGCCTATCGGTTATCAATATAAATCATCATTTCATTTGTTGATTTGTCTCTAAAATGTCAGATTTGAGTCCAAAAAGCAGCAGAATTTGACTTTATACAGATTTAAAGCAGCACGTTTTTGGTGCATAAATAAGTGATGAAAGAGCTGCAGGTAAATTCAACCTGTCGATTCTCATCAGTTTTCCTTCAACGCATCAATGAATGATTGTGATTCAGAGGTGAAACGTTCCACTGGCAGGGTCGAGGCTCCGCAGCGACGCAGCCGTAGTTCAGTTCAGATCGGAATAATTGATATTTTTATTTGAGGTGTGAAGGTGCAACACAGGCGTAGAGGTAGGAAACAGGAACGGTAGATGGAGAGACGCTCAGACGTCGGGTAATGACGCACTGCTGATGTTTGGTCGTTCGTCTTTTTAAATCGATCGTTTTGTGTATATTTTGTTTTGATTTGCTTTTGAGCAGAAATGTTTTCTAATGATAATCTTTAGCTTTTGGAGTGGATAATATTTAAAGTGATACTGAGAGGAAGTGTATGCTGTTAATATATGGGCAACACAACGTCGTGTATAAACCACACATTGATATCTTGTTAGGGGATAAACAAGCTGTTTACTGTATGGAGGTGAATAAAGTTTTTTTTTCTTTAAGAATATGTGTCATGTGATTTGTGATGATGATGATGATGATAATGATGATGATGAAGAATTGGTTTCACACTTCAGATTTATTCACAAACGACTGTGAAGGAGCAGATGATGTCGCCGTTACAAACAGACGTTTGAGCATCAACAGCAGAAATCTGTCTCCAAACATCATGTAGGAGGATTTACAACAAGACGGTGGATTGTGCTGCTCATGAAGTTTGGAAATATTGATAAAATGATCAAATATAGATTTTCAGTTTGGTGTAAAGAGGGTCGTAATGAGAAACTAAACAAAGTCAGTCGTTTATTCCTCCATGAAATCTTGAGAATAATCATAATAACTTTGATAATTAAACGTAACACAACATTAAAAACAACAACAAAAGGCTTTAAATGTTAAAAATAAATCTTCAACCAACCACGAACAATAGTGACACATCAACAGTTTATTGTTGTCACTCCTTTACAGACTTTGTGTTGTTTTGTGATGTATCGATACAACAAACTCAACACCCCGCAGCCTGTCACGTTTCCACTAAAGTGCATTTAAGGTTTGAGTCAGTAACAACAGCACAACAGAGACAACAGCACCCTCTTCTGGACGTGTTGTTCACAGACCTCAACATAAACAGCAGCAGATCTCTTCTGGTGTTTTAAATAACAATAGGACTTGAACATGACTTGAAATCTGAAAGCATTACGTTTTCCTACACTTTGTGGGACATTGAACTCCACAGTCATTGATACAATACCACATCTGATAAAAAGAGATTAAACAGATTACAATCAGAATATTTTAAATTAGTGCATTTTGTAATTTTATGGCGCAGACGGTTCAGTACAACGTCGTAAACTGCCTGTAATGATAGATTTCATCTCCACGCTTGTTTACTGACACTTATATTGGACTAGAGAAAAATAAAACAACTTGCCTCGCCATTGTGCCTTTGAGCAAATAGTTCAGCCATCAGCCATCATGTGTGAATCTCTGCAGCTCAATGTGTCTGAACACGACCAACCAAAAAAAAAGCCCATAATTAATTCAGGTAAATGCCACTGAGATAAAAATCTAACGACCTGAACGTACATGAAAAAACAAAACAAAACAAAGAAAATCCATAAAATATAATAAATTACAAATAATCACACAAAACAAACTTTAAAACATATGAAATGTCAAAATTAAAGACAAATATCCAGTGATTGCATCCTGTTAAAGAAAGCAGCATGAAGCATTAAATTCAAACAGTCTCTCTGATTCTGAATTGAAGTACAATGACTGTGGCCCAGTCATGTGATCAGGTTTGGTGCCTAAACCGATCCCAGTGATCCCAGTAAGCGTTTTACAAGTAAACAGGTACTTATGGATGTCAGGTGTCTCCTGTAGAGAAGCCCCAGTGAGTTATAAAGGCTGATCTGGATGGACTGTAGTTGGCACAGAAACTTTAGCTATAGATATGAAGCCAGGGCCATTTGCAGTTTTTTTTTTTTTTTACCTTTTTGCCACTTTTGATTGATTATTGGATTGACAAAACCAAAACAGGAGGATGTATGAGTACGAGAGCTGTATATAACTTGCTAATCACATCTAGCATTAGTGTATTGTGTAAATTATGGTTTAGAAAAGGAGAAGAAAGGCTTTGGCTGCCAGTATCCTTCACTACTCTGGCCCACTGAGCGTTTCCTTAACCTCCGTCCTTCACCTTCAGCATGTTTGGTCACCACTTACCCAATGTGCACTGGTTCTCTCTTAAGGTTTAAAACACTTTAAATGCTGAAAAGAAGAAGAAGAACTTTCCTGTTTGTTCCTGGTTCAAACTCCCAGCTAATCTAAAGCGCTAACTCTTTCAGAGACCGGGTATTTCAGCAGAAGCCTCAAAGCTCTGTCAGATGTCACCTTCAGTTTCCCTGGCTGCTTCCCTTCAGAGCTAGCTAGGTCACTAAAGCGTTGAATGGCACTCTAGTTTCGTCATCTTCCTCCTCTACGACCGTCCGTGGGTCGGGCCGGTCGGGACAGAAAAGGTGCCGAAGCAGCAGCAGCCCGGCTCGCACCAGCAGCCTCAACACGAGAAAAGCAAACGGCACCGTGATCTCCATCAGGTGGAAGATCGAGGCGCTGAATTTACTCAGGATGCATGTTAGGAAAAACGTCCCTAAAGCTACGCAGGGGTACAGAGCTAGCTTAGCGAGCATGAACACGTGCTCACGACCGCCGTACCGCACGTATGGATGCAGGGTTTCCTGCTCGTTGTACAGAGCAACCACCCAGATGGTGAGCTGAAATATACCAGCGAAGAAAATGATCACGCAGCTGATCTGGATGGCTTCCAGCTCGTTGCGGGAGTTGTGCGGGAATTCGTGCGTCAGCTGGTATGCTAACGGTAAACCTCCGACGAACGCCAGTGAGAAGGTGTTGAGCAGGCCCATGAAGCGCGTCGTCTTGGTGACGTGGAGGAAGAGCGAGTGGTGGACGAACCAGAGGAGGCCGACGGTGGCGAAGGAACCGAAGTAGGCGAGGTACTCGGGACCGTAGGACCGGAGAGCGGCGACCAGGCTGCCGCCGAACTGCTCCTTCACCACGGCCGGGTCGGGGACGTTGTCCTCACTGGAAGCAGAGAACCAGGATAAAGATGTAATGTCTTCATCTTTACTTCACGCAGGTTGAACTGGTGCATAAGAACATTACCTCCATGTCTGTGCAGATATTTTCATTATATTATGTATTTCTTGGACAAATGTGCATTTTAACTTGTTCACGTATCACAGCTTTGTTTTCCAGACACAACAGGACAAGATCATTTCTCCATAACTCTGCCATCTGAGGTGAAAATATCTGAGATTATGGCCTTTCTCTGCTTCCGTAGATACAACACACGTGATGCATAAGACTGATCATGGAGTCCTGATGCTGAGCTGTGTAAAATACTGTCTGACCTCTGTGTCTGTGTTTCTACCATCAACCCAGTGAAGGTGACGAAGGGAAACCGACCATATGTCGAGGATGAGAAGCGTTGCTACGATGGCGTAAACTCCGTCGCTGAAAGCCTCCACTCGCTCTTTACTGAGCGGCTCGTTGGGCAGGTACGTGTAGAACAATATGGAGTCCGGACTCTCAGGGACTTGACCTGAAACATATGCAAGACTTGTTTGTTTGTTTTTCAATCATTCTGCTTCTGTCAGTCGACGTCAGGTTGAACGCTACGTACCGATGGCTTTGTTGCGACACCACTTCAGACACTGGGAGATGTAGGGCAGGAAGATCACAATGGCCAACAGCACGTAAGACTGAGAGACAAAAAAAAAGAACCAATAATCAATAATTAAACATTATACAAGACTTTAAAAAAAAGGAAAGAAACATCACGTACCAGCTGAAAGAAGATGAAGGAGAAGATGCTGGCGAAGAAGCACATGAGGGGAACTCTCATGATGACTTTGAGGATGTGGTGTTTGTAGTAGGTTTGATTCTCTGAGACCTGAATCTGTTCGTTGAGCAGGAACGGTCGACTGAAGGCGTACAGCACGATCACAGACTGGACCAAACCAGACACACACAGGTTTCATGTTTGATCCAGGAGCCACTACATAACTTTACTTTTAAAAACACAAAGTTACTGACAAAAACAGGAACCACAAACGTAAACAAACAAAAACAATCTGAATGATTGATCATGGTTCTGGATATAAAGAAAAGATGCGGCGGTCGGTTTCACCTGAATGACTCCGAGCACCATCACACAACCACAGAAGAGTAGGATCCCCAGGATCTTCTCAGGGAACGTCGCCATCAGAGAAAACTGCGAAGAACAGGTGGATGACATCAAACGTTAGATTCCTGTTATCTGTCAAACTAATAAATGAATCGTACTCACTGTGTACGGGAGGAAGGTGATCAGCATCATGCAGGCCTGAAACAGCAGAACGTCACATTAGAGAGGAGGAAGTTCAGCAAGTTTCAAAATAAAGCGCTAAAAGAAAACACACTCATCACAAGTCCTGAACACAGCAGTTTGAGTTTGAGAAACACGGATGTTTTAGTCTCAGGTTAATCATTAAATGAGCTAAAACTTCATTTAAAGCCAATAATTGTGAACCAAAACCAATCAAATCTAAGATATTTGATAAACTGCAGCGAAAGAAATCTGTTTATTTAATAGCTACAAACCAGAAAAAATAAATGTATGTGCAGCTTAATATGTAAATATATGGAAACCAAGTGGCAATAAATGCAGCGTAACAACAGGATAATAACAGAACATGAACCTGTCATGAGTTTCCTGAGCTGCGTCTAAACCAACTAAACTCTCAGTGACGTCAGAGACACTTACGAGGTTGAGCAGAGCGAGGCAGTCGTCGATCCGCACGATCACTTGAAACAACCTGTGAAACACACACACACACACACACGTGACGAAGCTAACACACCTGGAAACAGCTGCTGTGATAATAATGATAACAACAGTGACTGACCTGATATGAGCTCCCCAGGCCACCGTCACTATCAGGAAGGTCATAAGGTAAACAGCGATTTTAGTTGTGAGCAGAAGTTGAACGCTCTCCCTCAACTCCTGCAACACACACACACACACACACTTTAACTTTCACTGAATCTGGCTCATTGAAGCGTACATTCAAACATATATGAAGCCGTGAAGTGAGACGTCACCTCGTTATCTTCCACCTTCGTGTGGGCAACAGGTAAAATCTGTGAGAGGATGAGACTGTTAGCAGCAGGAGTCAGTGACCGTGATGAAAACACAGCTTCATACAGATTCATTTCTGTCGTTCTTCATTTGTTTCACTGTAATAACCTTAAATTGTCTTTTATTTATTAATGTTCTTGTGTTTTTGTTTATTTGTGTTATTTTGGCCCCAATAAAGTTTTTATATTGATTTTGTACATCACATTTATTATTCATGTGTTTTATCATCACTTGTTAAAACAATACATCAGCTCTGTGTGGGATTGAATTTAGCTGCAACACAAACTACAGCTCACTGCAGACAGGGGGCGTTCATGAGCCCCAAAACTTTGGTTCTGCAGAAATGTTCCCGGGGACCCAAAACAGTGACGGACTCAGCTCCTTGTTTGGTTTATTACAACACCAGCATCACATCAGTCAGATACTTATCACTGCAAATATGTACTGTGATATAAGTGCTGTGCTAATGTTATCCTAGCACGCCTCAGCCTGGTCCGTCACTTTTTTGTGTCCCCGGATGCAGCAAATGATGAAGTCATTTTCTTTGCATGTGTTTTGAGCTCTCTGGGCCACCGTACTGAACAAATATTTAATTAGCTATTACTTCTAATCCATGAATAGCCATAAACATGATTATTAATAATGCTGCTGACACTGTAATGCATCAGTAATAATAATCTAACGATGTAAAATAATCTACCAGGAACATTTTTCTGACTTTTACTACAATGACTGTTCAGTGCTCTGTTGATATGTTTTTATCAGTATTAGTACTTATAATTAAGTAGAGGGTCTGATCACTTCCTCCTTTAAAACACTGTGTTGATATATTAAAGAATATGATGGATATTTGCAGTTTGCTCCTCCTCCTCCTCTCCGCCTGTCCCTGCATGTCGGAGCCCGGATCCTGCGCGGTCCGAGCGGCCAGACCTTCGGACCAGCCCGGGGTGTCTCACCATGACGGTGGCGATGATGGAGATGAGGGCATCGCTGTAGGCCAGCAGTCTGTGGCAGGACTGGGTGCTGCTGGGGCCCTCTCTGTCGGACGGACTCACGCTCCCCAGGAACGACGAGGATGCTGCATGGCTCCTCGGCCCCTTCTTCTCCATCTCCTCCTCGACGTGGTGCTCGATGATTTCGCTGTCGTCGTTCTCTCCCATTGCGGAGGAGACACCGGAGGGTGGGAGTGGGAGTGGGGGACGGGGGGTGGGGGCAGACACCGTGCGGACCCCGTGGACGGAGCTGTTTGCAAACAGCCGAGGAACAGCTGACTGAAGGCGGGGAAACAGGAAGCAGCTGCACGGTCATCTTCCTGTTACCGCAAAGATCGTCTATAGTAGCAAGAGCAGCCACTCGGTTTGATAAACACATCCAAAGTGTCCTCGCTGAAGATAGCATGTGTAAGCTAACGTAAAACTGTAAAACGTACTCTGACCCCTAACTGTTCCAACCTTTTAAGACCTGATACCTAATTAATTAGTTGATTATAATATAACAGTAAAAATGTGTTGAGCATTTCATCGCAGAAGTTGGTGTTTTTAAATATGTGTGAATTGGAATCGGCCCCTAGCGGTCATCGATGGTGTTGCACGTAAAGCTTTACTTTTCAAATTTGGAAGTTACGTTATTTTATTTATTTAATTAATTATTTTTTAATTTAACATTTTGTTTTCTATACATATGTTTCACCCTGACTATGATTATAACTGACAGCTTCGGAAATCAGATGAACAGGAACAGAGCGTGTAGGAAAACTCGGATACGAGCTCGATGGCCGCCTACCGTTATGGACCGCCCACATCCGGGTACTGGGCTTAAAAGGCGCCGAACGTATTTCAAATGCGGAAGCAAAGAAGCAAATAAAAATGGCGGCGGTGGGCTAAGGCCTCGCTTAGGGTTCAGTTTGCTGTCAATATACTCGCATATTTCCCTGATGAGCTGAGTCCCAAGTTAGTTTATCAACCAGAAAATGTGACCTCTACTGGTCAGAAGGTAAAAAACAAAAAACACAACACAAACTTTTGTATTTAACTCAAACTTAATATCAGTAGTTTATATTGTGAGCTACGTTTATATTCATTGGTTCTGTGTATCAGAGATGTTAGACAATACATTTGTTTTAAAATGGAGTGATAATGAGTGTAGGCTGAAGTGTCGTCAAAGAGCATGGCAATGGGAAATGATTTTAGAACAACTTTTATTTTATTTTTTTACTTTTAATTGCCACCCGTTTGTGCTTGAAGACAGAACTCATTATATATATATGTTTTCATAGGGATACCAGAAGCCACCTGAGACCAGTGGACCACAGAACCAGCAAGAAAAATGGTAAATGGTAAGTTACATTTACATGAACTTCAACTCTGTTTCTACACCTGGATCTGGGTCCAGTCAGGAGGCAGGTGGTAGTTCATGAGGTGCAGATCCTGAAAGGTGTCGTCCATGTTTAAGCCTGTATGTGAAGATATATTGACAATGACCTGTTACCATCTCATGTGGCTGCAAAGATCTGCTCAAGGGCTGAAAGAAAACATCTGTCAGTCACAGAATAATATAAATAACAGACATTTAAAAAAAAAAACATATTATGCAAAATGCAGAGGGTGACGTCTCCTAAGTTTGTTATTGTTTTGTAATTTCTTCTAAAATATGCAGCAGGTGGCTGTGTGATCAGGACGTTTTCCCTCGACCTCCTCATGTTGAGCCATGACAAATCCTGTGAGGAGCAATAAAGGAAAACGTGGGCAGCAGGGCACAGTGAAGTGATACCTTGATCTTACCCCTAGGGGACAGTAGCGCTGTGTGAGCTGAACCTGTGTTTGCTCAACAGCCACAACATCTCTCTGCTTCAAAGGTGTGTGTTGTATTTGACTAGAGCAGTACAACAATTGATTGTCTTCTGTTTTCTTTCTTTCTTTCTTTCTTTGAGTCAGAGCATGACACTATCAACGATGCATCAGTGTGTGAGCTGCATTAGTGCTGCAGCTGCTGCTTCATGTATAATTAGGCAGCTCAGTGATGCGCTTTCCACACGAAAGGCTCATGAGATAAAACTTAAGGGTCACGGATTGATTAATATTAATCAGTTGATTAACTCAGATATTGGAGCAGTTATCTATACCAAACCATGATGTCTTACTGGATCAGATTCAGTTTTTTTTTCTATTGCCTTTCAGCAGATATGGGGCAGTTTCCAGGGAAATATCAATGTCTCCTTCTCGCCAATATGTCTCTTCAAGACAAAGAAAAATATTGTGACAGTGAGGGGTTTGAGTCTGTGGAAACGGTTCCTCTTCACACCTGTGACCAGGTTGTTCCCTCCATGTCCCCTGTCTCTGTCCCCTGTCTCTGTGCTGACGCTGTTCAGCAGCTGTGAGGTCGCGGCCAAAGCCTGAGGCCAAGAGTCAGGAGCCTGGCGTTTCCTCCTCCGCTCTGAGGTGTTATCCAGCTCAGGCTGCACCGAGCCAGTGCCTCAGGCTGCGCCTCTGGATGTGACTCTTTAATGATGTCTCTGCTTTATACTCCCGGTCGTCCTCCCGCGTGAACCGGGCTCATGCAGGTGAATGTCAAACCCCTCCACTGACGGGTCCGCTGGTTCATCAGGAAGCTGCTTTAAAGGCCAGAGAAGTGAGATTTCAGCAGCAAACGGCGAAGCTGCTGCAGGGGGTCGATCACTGGGCTTAGCAGTCATCCAGGAAAAGCTCCTTCTGCATAAAACACCTTGAGTTAAGTTTCCCCTTAAAGTCTGAGAAAACCCTCAGGTCTTCTCCTTAAAGGTTTCTCCTTATCCCAGTGTTATCCTGAGGGAACCACTCGCTCAGAAAACCTTAGGGACCAAAGGAAAAGCAAAAAAAAACCTAACGGTATCTGGAGTGAAGTGCAGCACGGCCAAGTTCACAGCGAAGAATCAAACATGTCCTGCAGCCAGGAGACTTCTTTCATGGTGAGGAATTGATTTGGTTTATGATCAGATGTTTTATTGAACCAAAGGCAGTTCACACACTGAAGAAGATCCAGAGTCTCCTCCTGTGCATTCACAGGTGATTGTCTTTGGGATTTGGACACTATCAAAGAAGAAGAAGAAGAAAAAAAGCTAATAAGTACTAATTAAGTAATTTATCACCTATCAATACTGCAGTGTATGATGTGTGAGTGAAGTATACTTGTACAGTACGTACAGTAAGTGCAGCATTAACGTTCATCTGCTGAATCCATCATTTATTAAGTATTAAAAAACAATACGTAAACACATTATAGATTATTGAAGTTATTGATCCGGACTTTCACATATATAATTGTGTGAGTATCAATGTAGGAGGAATGCTTCGTGAAAGATGCGTTAAGTCCACTAATGCTCCTGTGCAGCACCCTTAAGTAACGCCCTAAACATCATTTGAGTCATCGTCAGTACAACAACAGTACCTGTGGGATGAACGAGGTTCAACACTCTCTAGAATAAACTCTTTAACCTGAGGAACTTAAACTCTCAGCTCATAATGTCTATGACGCCGCCAGTTTTGCCCTTGACTGAAGAGTTTTATATTTTACACCCTTTTTTTTTTTCTTTAGCACCGAGACGATTTGTCCTTGCAGCCTTTTCATTCCAGCTTTTATCTTAGTCACATTTACAATCAAGCAAACCAATCAAGGCAGCACAGAGGGAAGTGATAGTCGGAGCCAGTGGCTGACATAAAAAGCCCCTTTTAGTCTCTCCAAAAGACATATTTAATGAGTGGGACGGCATTCAGAGCGTGCAAATGTAGCCTAGCAACTAAGAGCTGGCGGTAACCCCACACTGAGGTGTTTGTGAGCGAATCAAAGGACGGGCAGTGCACAGGAAAACTCGCATACGGACCTTTCAACAGGAGCCATTTACAGCATCCTCAATGTAAACGAGTGCAACGAGGCTTTGATTCCAAATGATCTGTGTGCTCTGGACAGGAAACACTGAAAATCACTGAAAAAGTGGAAACAGGACATTAGATTCAGTTTTGGTATTTGTAGGCAGCAGGCATGAGGAACCTGTTCCACAGAGGGCCGGTGTGGCTCCAATGAATGAGTCCAGTCTGGTGAGCTGCTGCTTGGATGGAAAGAAAACCTGCAGCCACACTGGGCCCCCCTTTGTTGAATAGGTTCCCCATGTCTGCTTTAGGGTTTAATCTCATTCCTTTTTATCTGTTTCTACAGTGTCCACCCTTAACCTTTAACCTTTTACACCTTAACTAACCTAATGTATACGTATTGATCCAACCCTGTGGCTTTGTTTTCCATCATTTTGTTGACTTTTGACCTGGTTGAAGTCAGGTTTACGTCTCTGACTGTTCAGTTTTAATGGGTTTTGAAAGTGCAAGCAGGAAAAATAAGAGAATTCACATATTCATTTTACGTATATCCTTAGAAATTATTCTGATATGTCTGCTGCACGTTATAAAAGGGCATTTCAGTCGGAAATAAAGTAGTTTTATTGAGTTAAGGTAAATGTTTATTTATTATTCAACTGGAAACTTAACCTTCAAATATTCTTTACATTCTTGCATGTTCAGGTGACCTGACTGGGAAATGCCTGTGTGGTATCTGCTCTGTACATAACCACAGTGTCTTGTAGTCAAGTTGCCGTTGAGCAAGGCATTCAAACCAGCGATCGGATCCTCCACTGCTCCAGCAGCAGCAGCAGAGTTTGTACACAACACAGCAACAGCTCAAACACATGTGGAGTAAATTCATGTGTTTATTGGCATGAATGAAGAGAGATGATCCGTAGCTGCGTGCTGAGCCTCTCGTCACATATTGTAAGATGTTGTGTGAGATGATCATCAACGGTGCGAAACATCCCATAAGCAAACATGGAGAGGAATAAAAGCAGAGTTTCGTCGCTCAGACCACACGACGCATTGATTCTGAGTTCACGCTGTTCTCTCCATTGATTGCAGAGGTTTGTCCTCAAAATGCTCTTTCATGGCAAAAGGAGCTTAGCGGTGTTGAGAGGCTGCGCTGCGTGTTTACCTCCAGTTTAACATGGCAGCTGGCTCGAGGCAAAATAATCCCCCCGACTCATTCAACATATAGCAGCAGTGGCAGACCGACAGAACAGTGTGGCTTTTTGGAGCTGCTTTGTGAGGCTCAGATTAAACTCGTCGTTTTGTTTTTTGTTTTTTTTTTGTTTTTGTTTTTTTGTGAGGAGATACAAAAGAAGTGTGATGTTACAGATGTGTCCTCTTTTTTTGTTGTTGTTGTTTTTTTTCAACTGGTCCAGATGTGTGGCACCACAATATGTTGGGGAGGGGGAGTATAAGATTGAATTAAGCTGCAGACTGGAGGAAGGAGTTAAGCCATGAAATCCACAATCTGCACCGTGTTATGTAATTGTCTGCTTCACTGCTGGAGGTCAGTTTCATGCCACTGTTTAATCATTAATCAACGCAAACACTGACGCTGGATCAGTGAACACACCAAAAGGTTTCGCTTGTAGTTTGCACTTTTGGGCACTTTTGCCTTCATAACTGCCTCAAGTCTTTGTGGGGTGGACGCAACCACGTGCAGGAAATGTTGCCCCACCCAAAGCTTAAAGCTCTGTTGGACTGAGATCTGCTGAGAAGTTTGAGTCCAGTGAACGCACCGTCATCTTTAAGAAACCAGTTTGAGATAATTTGAGTACTGTGGTCATAAGGGACGGACATGGTCAGATGGTACTAAGGGGCCAAAAGCGTGCTGTGGTCTGGGACTGGTTTTGAGCCGGTGCCAGAGTTGAAACCAGTTGAAACCTACTCCAGGTTGGCACCAACTCTGTGCTGCATCAGGGGCGGGAGGGTGGGGTTGTCATGTCTGCTATTGATGTTCACGTGCTTGACGCAAGTGGAACGTATGGAGTGGCTCTGCTTTGGCAAACTACAAGTGAAACCATTACAAACCTGCTCTGGGACCAGCTCAGAACTAGGACTTGGTTCAACTTGGTGAAAAAGGGGTTAGAGAAAGGCTGGGGGTTTGAAGCCAGAACCTTGGTGCCTTGCTGTGGAGTTTAGGGTCACGTGCGAGTTGGACATGTTTTGCTTTGAGTTTTATAAGTGCTTTTTCAGGGTGGTTGAGGCTGGATCCCCTGGTTCCTCTAGTCACCTGTGTGGAAGTGTCTGTGGGCAAAAAACTGAATCCCCAGTTGCCGTCGAAGTCGTGCTACATGTGTAGGTTTTTGAGGCTGCAATAGCACTGCAGGTGTCACATCATCAACACAAGCTGCCAAAGGAGAAAAAAAATCCAATTCACAGGATGAGGAACGCCAATGAACCCCCTGAAACATCAGAAACCACCAAACTCCACCTCAGGACGGGCAGCAGAAGGCATCTCCTCTCCTCCTACTAGCCTACTGCCCTTTCAGGGGTTTTTGACATCTCATCAAAAGCCATTACCCTGGAGAGACACCCAGGTGGAAGCCCATCTGTCGAGGAGCCATCTCTGTGATAACACATCACTCTCTGTCTCTCATTTTCTCCCCCTCCTCCTCCTCCTCATCACATCTCCTGACCCCCCCCTTTTACCCGCTCTTTTCCTCTCCTCCGCCTCATGCCATCCCCATCTGAGCACTCACATTCTATTATTGAGACATTACTGAGTCTGGGATATTGTTGTTGTCAGACTGTGGACTCTACCTCTCCCTCCCTCCTCACGATGCCAAACCTTCCCCCTCCCCAGACATGAGCCCTGATACCTTAATCAGTTTTGACAGGAGAAGTGGCTGCCATCACAACCCCTGCTGTCTGGATTTGCAGCTCATCACCCTGACTTAATAAACCCTGTCAGATGTAACAGGCCTGCTGACGGTTGCTATACCTTCCTTCAAAGACCCCGTTATGACCACAGCTCGTTACAAACACCAGAAAAACAGGGTTAACTCAGGACACGTTCACACTGATGTGGAAACATGTGAAAATGGCTTTGAGTAAAACTCCTTCTGTCCACATCAGTTTTCAAAGTAAGAGGCTCTGAAAGTCTGAACCAATATCAACAATCATCAATCCATCCTGTCTCAGCATGCATTGGCTGAAGTTGGGACACTCCTTGGGCAGGTTGCCACTCGAAAACTGGCTCTGGAGAAATTTGTACTAAAGTTTATTGTGAACAGAAAGTAAAAACTTTGTCGCTTAGATCTTGGCTGGAATGGATCACCATGGAAACGAGCCTTAGGTTCAAGGTCCTTTTGATACCTGTGGTGGTGGTGGTGGTGAGGAATGGAGCTTTGAGGATGGGAATATCTCCATGGTTCAGATGGTTTCATTGTGGATTGTCACAAAATATTCATGCTACTGAATGAAGCCAGAGAAAGAGGACACCTTTTAAAGTTTGACTGCTTTCAGGTGATTGGCTAAAGGCCAGATTGGAAGAAGGCAAGAATGAGCTGGTTCAGTTTTGCAGTATCCGTTAATCATGTTTGTGACTAAGATGGTCCTCCTGCATTCGTGTGCTATTTAACGAACAAAGGATTAGATGATGTGTGTGTGCTGTTTGTTTGCAGTCCGAATGAATCAATATGCCAGTGGTGACCTGTCAGTCAAAAGTTGGACCTGCGGTTACTTGTTCAAACTCCACAAACAACCCAATTAAATGAATGTAAATGTGTATCGTGTTTTTGTAAATCTGTTCAAAGTTCAGATCGTCTAACTGTGGGAAATGGGAATAGAGGAGCTAGAGGCTGTTAGCCTGAGGCCAAGGATGAACTGTGGAGCAGAGGAGGGGAGTCTGGAGACAAAATACAACCAGCAAATAAAGAGACGTGGAGTCAGGCTTATAAAGGTCCTGGATGAACCCTGTGAACCTCCTTCCTGTTTAGCTAGATGTTGCCTAGCAATGGAAACAGTCTCAGAGGCTCAGGAACTAAATGTTATGCTGTTTACTGGTATTTTTAGTTTGATTACATGTGGCGTTTTGTTGGTGCAGGATAATACCCTCCAAAGTCTGTATGTTCCATAACTGAAACGGACGACGCAGGGTAGAAGGACCTCAGCTGAATGATTCGAGTGTTAATACATAACCATGACCTAATGTACGTGTAACAGCCTTTGATGTTGAAGCTCAAAAGATGCTCTACAACATTTATTTCTGTCTTCTGTCATGTTGATGTTGAATTTTCAGACTTTTCCCAAAGGCTGAAGCAAGCAAACAAGAGGATGTACCAAGCCTTCAGATTGGACAGTAGGACAGAGTGATCTGCTGGCATTTGGACAGGCCTTTGTGGTGATGTGTTAGGTCTAGAAGTAAAACTGTTTACAACTCTTCAGTCAGTAGCTTTACCAGATCACATCTCAGTCATACATCAGTGTTATTAAAAACAACTGCTGTGGAGAGTGTTTTCAGACAGGAAGCAATTTCAGTGTTCACAGGGCCGGTGTCGAGGGGAGTCGAGCCATTGTGGCCCACCCTTCCCTGTGAGGAAGCAAACAATCAACCTAATGCCCCTTTTCCACTACACAGTTACAGCTCTACTCGACTCGCCTCAATTCAGTTTAGGTCCTTTTCCATTACAGCTGAGTATTCATAGTACCCCCGCAATGTGGGCGGGGTCGTCATGGCATTGCTTCTAAGGCCACATCGTCTTGCTCTCTTTTTTTTTTGATCCCTCATCAGCTCCAAACGCACTCGTCTGCACCTTGATTACAGTCTGAGTCCAGACCAGTGGGCGCTGTTGCTGATGTGTTTTCAAATTAGCAGGTTTGATTCATGTCTCGAACGTCGCGCTTGCAGCTCTACTGGTGATGACACTCTGGTCAATCAGTGGAAAGCAGTCGGTTGACATCATGTTTTAGTATCGCCTTGGCTCGCTTGGAACCCAGGCTGAGGCGTACCATGTACTGAGAACCAATGGAAAGGGTTAGAAGAAAACGTGTAGAGCCGTGCCGAGTCGAACCGAGTCGAGTTAGTGGAAAAGGGCCATAAATACCTATAGTTAAAGTTTGTACTGGTGCAAAACAAACATCCCATCTCCAAGATCTTGCAAAGATCACTTGAGGAGTGAAGTTGCAACAGTTCTGCCAAGAGGTGACGAGATGAGAGGTGACACGCTCTAATGCAGATGTATTACCCAGGGTATCGTCATTAGGTCATCATTAGCACCATCAGTGACTGAAGTGATGATGAACTGAGGTGTGAAACTAAAGCAACATTTCACTTTGCTGGCACAGTTTCTTTCTGACACACAATCTTCAAGCAGTTCAGATGAAGTCAATCTCAGACATGAATGGCCCCAAGAGTCTGTTTGATTTCTTTCTTTATCACCAGCTCAGCTCAGGCCCCCCCCCCCCCCACCCCGACACCCAGTGTTGGTAATTAGCAGGCGGGAACATGAATCCTGTGCATCACCCTGCAGACAGAATTACATTTACCACTACTTCACCACGCAGTGTTGGTCTGGCTGCTGTGAAAATAACTTTCAGAATTGGGGGAAAGAATAGCAGAGATTATGAGCCTTCTGGGCAACATTTTAATTTGACGCTACACTCAGTTTATTGAAAAAAGCTTTGGGATGGGTTTGGTAAATGTTTCGAGTCCGAGTGTGTAATATCAACCCGCTGCAATTAAAAGGAGGTTAGAGGACGTAAACAAGAAATAGTTGTGATTCATTTCAGCGAGAGGGCTCACATGTAAAGAGGGTAGAAACAGGAACAAACAAAGTATGGGGGGGGGGGGGGGTCGTCATCCATTATGTTCCAATGTTGCGTTGCCTGTTGTCCTTGGGCCTAACATGCATGTCCAAAGACAAGTATTTTATTTTGGCTTTGGTATTTGCAAGAAAACACTTTGAATGCAAATATACAAAAGTTGTTTTTGTTTATGGAGGAGCTACTAGTGAGTTTTTTTTGTTGTTGTTGTTGTTGTTGTTGTTGTTGTTTCGTACCATTTTAAGTGACTGACCATATTCACTTTCTGTTTTTTTAGTTAAGATTTGCCATTACTGCTGAAAACATAACATACATTAACATTAACAGCTGTAGCAGTAGAAAGTGCGGCAAACCTCAACCCTTCATTCCACCATGCATGAGCTGTATCCAGAGGTGGAAATCAACCCTTTTGTTGTGCATTAATCTAAGTAAGCATTGCTAACCAGCTAGCTTCACCCCAGTTGATCTGTCTGGTCATTTTCCGATACTGAGTCACTGTTTTCCTGGATGTACCCTGAAGAAGTAGGACTGCTCAGAGGACTGCTGAGGCTCTCGACAAGAGTTATAAGTAAACAACTGTTAATGCTAATGTTTGTTATGTAGCAAAAACAAAACTTACATATAGTTTACTGTATTATTGTAATAGATTATTTTCATTAATCAAAACCCAAAATTTGTCAGTCAAGTACATTGAGAACATGTTTGTGCACTTGAAATAAACCAACTTTATTTGGGTTTTACCCAGAATCCTCTGAGTTCCTCAAAGCCTTTTCCATGATCACATCCATCAATATCACTGCGTGTTATAAACGGCCATCCACTGATGTGTCTCACTGAAAGAAATGGGAACGTGAATCTCTGTCAAATTGGAAAGCTGAAGACATTTGACGCTCGGTCACGGTCCGAGAAAACTCACTGTTTTATGCAGAAATGACGAATAGTAATGGATCGTTTCCTCTGATTTGACACCTCAGACTCTGTCGTCTGTCCAAACTGCTGCTCTGCGTCTCTGTCTGGACGTTAATCTCCTCATTTATGTTCTGGTCATGTGTTGATGCCCGACAGTGTCCTCCTGACTCGTGTCACTTTGTCATTCGAATCGTAGGAGCTGTCGAGGTGCAATTTATAAATCCACAGCATTAATCAGAGACTCTGGGAGTGAGGAAACAGAATGAAAGGCTTTATCAGAGAGGGAATAATGACCAGTTAATAAACCATCAGAGGAGCTTTGACTTTCTCATCTATTCTGAACAACAATATAAACACAACCGTCATTCGCTGGAGTAAAAGACCTCAGACTTTTATTTTACACAAACCAGCTGACAGGTGTGTTAATCACGGAGGCCTGAGCTCATCACAATAAAAAGTCACTTTGAAATTTATAGTTTTATTTTGAAAACCCGAACCACAACCACAGTTGATCTTAAAATGCCACATCTGATGATCTTAGAAAAAGCAAAACTCTCTCTGTCATGAATTTAAACATGTTTATGGAGAAGATTTGAGAGAGAATCACCTTTTCTGTTTTCTGTAATACAAGAGCAAAGAGCTGTGTTTATGTTTTTAATTAAGCATCAATCTTTGGAGTCAAAGTATTCCTTTAAGACTGAATTGTCTGTAACATGACGGCAACACGTGCTCTGGGATTTAATTACTTTAACGAGTGATAGCACATTTAAATGAGGAGGAAAACTATAAAAACTCAACACACACTTGTTCCTGCTCATCCTGTAACTCCACATAAAGACATCTGGACAGAGAAGGAGCCCGGCTCGTCCCTGCTGCTGCAGCCGTCCAACCTTTATCAACAATCTGCCGGGTTTACAATTCGCCCGGCGCAGCAGATATTATTGATGTGTCTATCTGTGAAGAGGCAGCAGATCGCTTGTGGAGGTCAATTCCATTACACCTGGCTTGTGTAGTGTCAACACGCCTCAGCCCGAGGCCGGCGCTCTGAGAGATTGTTCGCCGTTGAGATGAGAAAGGCTTGTTCTTTTGAGCAGAGCTGCAGAGAGATTGAGCTCCTCGCTCTGACCTGTGTCCTGCAGCTTCATGGAAGAGTGGCCACGGCTCGGACGTCAGGTGGGACTTCAGCGACTCCTCAGCTTGTAATGCGCCGTCTTTGTCATCACCGCCCTACTTTACATGCACACAGTCGCATGTGGTCACACCTGGGTGGTCGCTGTCTGCTCGGCCATGTTTGTACTTCACAGCTCAAGACAAAGACCAGAGTCTCTGTTCCTCTGTAGCAGTGTTTTTGTGATGGTTTCAAGTTTCTTCACTTTTTAAAAATACATTACAAGATGAAAGATGTTGTTTAAATTGTACTTCACTAAGATTTGGTTTGATCTGTACAGGTTCATTGATATTTATTGGAGTCCTGAAGTGTTGATCCATAACAAGATATATTTGTGTTTTTTCTAAAGTAACCACCTCAGAGTAGTTTTCCAAGACCAACGTCTACCTTTATACTGTATGGAGCTTTAAGACACACGTCTACCTTTATACCGTATGGAGCTTTTCTGAGTTTTCTGTCGTCCGTCCTTTTTCTAATCCTCCATCCATTAGTGCTTCACATACTACTTGTGTTTATAAGCAAGTTTCAGTCAATACTGCCTACCATTGATTTTAGCACAGTGTCACTTTGAATAATGAAGTGGTGATAAAATGTCTGAGTACCAGGAGATGAAAGAAGCACCCCCCCCCTTTTTTTAAGCTCCAATAATTAAAAATGAGCAGCAACCAGGGATCTTTGTTTTTAATATCTTATTAAACTGTGTATGTGTAAGATATCCAACATTAAGTGTCAGATCTGTCCCTCAAGGAGCTGCTTCGTTTAAAAAGTCTAACACACAAATCTTTGTCTTTCTTCTGCAGAGAGAGGGAAAAAAAAAAGAAATTGGACGTCGCCTCGTATGAGCCCACACATCTGGACCCAGTCTTTGTCCTGGAGTTACCCAGAAGGCCCGTGGTGTGGGTCAGGAGGAAATACAGGAGGTAATGAGCCTTTACTTCAAACCCTATTACCCAGGAGTCTTTGCTGCAACCCAGCTCAGCCATGCTTGGCTTGACATACAGTTTGGTCAAACGGAGAATGAGAGATGAGACCGCCCCCCCCCTTCCCCCTTCATTCGCCGGTGAAAACAACTCCTCTGGGGGATGGAAGCAACTAATTTGGCAAGAAAATGAACTTAATGAGATAAAAAAAAAAGCAGTTTCCAGAAGAGACTGTTTTATGATGTGTACAGGGCAGATTTAATGATTTAGTTCTCTGATGTGTGAGAGAGAGATGGAGGACAAAACATGTGCCTCAGTGTCGTGCAGAGAAAAAATATGTTTTAGCAGCTTAATCTTATTCTTAAACCAAAAAACACAGTAAAATGTTCATATGTGCTCCAATTCAATATTTCACACTTGTCTTGTGTGTGTAAACTCACACACACACACACATGATCCCGTGATGGATGTTTGCTCTGCTAATGTTTCCTGATGTGAAGTGCCAGTGCGCTGGCTTACTGGCTGTTTTTTATGTGATTGGTGCTAAAGCTTTGTGTGCCCTACATAGTCTGTGTGTTTATCCAGAGGTGGCCGCCCGGCGCCCGGCGGAGCACACGGTGTCACGCTCAGCATTGCACTCAAACCTCCTGCTGATGACAGAGACGACCAAGAAAATCAAACCTTTAGAGGTCGACCAATAGAAATCCTCCTAAATAACCAGTATACAGTACAGATAGTTGGTTATGCAATGCTGACGACTGTCCACCTCAGTGTTTTTAATATTGTACAGTGAGACAGTCAGAGATTTAACATACATGAGAAATGAGACAGACATGTTTTTAACAGGTCCAGATAATCGCCCAGTGTTCCTCTGCAGAGGTCAAGAGGTCAAAACCAGTTTTATTTATACTTTTTAAAATCATAAAATTATGTTGCGGTGTTGAAATCAGAGTCAGAGACGACATCCATCTTTATGTATGGTCTGTGATCTGTGCACATACACTGTTGTTTCAGTCCCTTATATCAAAGACTTGAATGTTGTGAATCATGAACGACCTCCACACAGACTCACCACTACATTTACACTCACTCCTCCACTTTAGTTTTTACTGCAGCTGCTATATTTCCTCATGTGCTGTGCAGATATTTATTCGTGCTCCTGTGTGTAGACGTCTAGACCTGCTCTCTTTGTGTAGTGCATTGAGATGAGCCTGTGCTGTGAACTGGTGCTGTAAGTACAAACAGTAATGTAGATAACTGATCATCACACATGTTGGTCTGTATGTCTGCATCTAAAGCTGATCTGATATGACGCAGTCTTTTAACTAGAAGTGGGTCTTACACTGATGCCATTGTTGTTTTCTCCTTTGCGTAACTTCCTGTCGTCGTGACCTGCTCTATGAGGCTGAGCGTCGTCCTCCAGGGACAAATGAAGTTACTTTCCTCTCAACCTCAGTATCAACTCGATTATATCCAGCTACCAGTCCAACCTGAGGCTACAGTCAAACTTCCTCCTATAGTTTCCTCCCTATAGACCCGTGCACACACTGTTCCTGTGTGTTATCTCCCATAGATAAGGATGAGCTGCAGACAGAGTGACCTGTACAGTCCACACACAAGGTCACAGCCTCCCTGTATCTTTAGGCATCATCACCACGACCATAAAGACATCAGAGACTGAGCTTTACTGCTCGTCACAGGGATGAAACAATTTCACCCATAGGCTGTGAAAGCTTATCGGTAATATAGTGTGTGTATGTGTGTGTGTGTGTGTGTGTGTGTGTGTTCATCAGCTCACCACAATCACGATGCGTTGACTGAATGCAGCTGCGACGTACAGAGATTAAACCTGGTTTGTGACATAAAGTGAAGTGGCCGTAATCCCAGTGATAAACACACAAAGTCATCAGCTCACATTTATCACCTGGAAACACTTTCTACACACACACACACACACACACACACACACACACACTACACACTCTGTCAGTGCAGGAGTTTGTATCACAACCAACATTAAACTAAGACGTGTCTCCACAAATCTGCCAAAACAAAATACAAAATGACTTTTTATCATCATTTCCAATCAAGAGCAGCTTCACATCTTTACAGTCGTTCTATAGACACGTGATATAGACTTAAAATACTTGTTCTGTACCTTCACTACTCTCTGATCTTGGTTTAAACCAAGCTGCTGCATTCAGCACATTTCTCTGCCTCAGCTCGTTTCCTCCTCCGCTCCTCCATCTTGTCTTTTTTAATCTCTGTCCCCTGGAAGCTCTGGTGTTTTTGTTTTTCCTCTTCCATTGAATATCAAGAGTTCAAAGTCATACAGCTGTACTCGGAGTGTAATCTCATTTATACTATGTGATATCCTATAGAGGTCAGAGGTCACATCTGTCCCAGCAGAGCTCGTCTGTCAGGGTTAAGTTAGCGACCTGCTAAAAGCTTCATGTGGAGTTAATAATGAGTCGAACTCATATCCTAGTCAGTAGTCGTGTAGATTTATTTATATCTTTACATTCAAAAACCATGAGCTCAAACGTATCTTACATCCAGAGTTACTCACATCTTCTTCTTCTTCACTGCCTTTGTTGGCGTCCTGCTGTGTTACTGCTTCCTGTCGATCAGTGGATTAAGGTGTGTGTTTTTATTCCTTGTTTACCGACTGTAGGTATAAATCAGTTCAAAGACAGTTTATCTCCCTCTGATCCTCGTTTCCTCTCCTCCTTTCGTTTCCTTTCCTCCTCTTGATGTTGTTTCCTCTCATCCCTCCTCTCTTCTTCCAGAAGTGGGTCACCACCATCACACTGACTCCACTTCCAATCTGTCACTGGTGGAGAAGCTTGTAATTGCTCTTTAATCTTGACACCACTCGAGTAGGTGGTTGAGAAGCCGGCTGTGGACTGGTGTGTGTGTGTGTGTGTGTGTGTGTGTGTGTGTGTGTTGTACGTAAAGACCAAGTGGTTAGAGACCCCCCCCCCAAATATATCCTGGCCTTTCACTGTCCTCTGATGGATAAGATGCGATCATCCGGAGGGCGAGGGCCAGCCGGTGAACAGGCTGTTGAAAGAGCAGCAGCGACAGTAGGGTAAGACAGGATCAGCACAGAGGACGTCGTTATCATTAAAGAGCATCAGGGGAAAGGTTTTAGCGTCGCGCAGCAGAGTGACTGTCTGTCTGTGGCACTCTTGAAGTGCAAAAAAGGCAGGAAGTCGGCGCTAAGAGGATCGGCCTCCGTTTGATGTCTGGGTTCAGATGTGATTACTGCGGCGAATACGTTTCCATACGTACAGAGACAGAGAGAGGCAGGAAACTTTTTCTCTGTTAAATGAAAACCAAGATCATCTGGAAGTGCAGCACCATAAAGCAACAAACAGCTTCACAGTGGACAGGGACGTAAAAACAGGTCAAAGGACGACGGGACAACAGAAAGACAAGTTTCTTCATCTAACGGTGGAAAGAAATGCACATTTACTCAAGTGTGATTCTGTGCACCGGTGTGCATGCCTGGCTTTGCTGCTTCCCAAACAAACAAACAGTGCGTCCATACTGACAGCTCCTGTGTGAAGGCGGCCGAGCTAGAAAAGCAGCAGGTTCAATCTGTCAATCACACACTGCACCCTCCACAGTGCCCCGCCCACAGCCAATAGGGACCTTCACCAGCGTCTTGTCCTAAACTAAAATTCACCAGTGAATACAGTTGAAGGTTAAAAAACCAAAACCAAACATGCACACCTTTGTTTATGTAAGGATCCATAACACACCTGCATGTTGCACTGACTGTGTGTTACATGTGTGACGTTGCTCTGTGTCTGTCAGATCAGTGTGTGAGTGCTGTTGCTGTCATGGAGGGATAACGATCAACCACATGTGTCTCTGTCATCACCTGCTTTGTTGATTTTTGAGTCGGTGATATAAAAACATGATCTTCTTCTCCTCCTGTGCTGTAGGCTCTGCTGATGAAAACAGACCGAGAGGAGGAGGAGGAGGAGGAGGAGGAGGAGGAAACAACACCAGGTAAGAGACTCCCTCAGTGTCAGTGATTATCTGGAGCCGTGAAGCTCAGATGGAGTTTGACATATGAAACTTTTTATTTCTTACTTTAACAATCGTCCTCTGGGAGCTGGAGACGATATAAAGTCTGAGTGAGAGTCAGCAGTTCCAGCCTTGAGTTGTATCTAACTGCATTACCACAAGAAAGTGGCTGTGTGAGGTGTATATAGGCTATATATACTGTATGTGTGTGTGTGTGTGTGGATGTGAACAACAGCCTGAGGTTTGCATCAAAAACCTGGATTTGAAGTAGTTAATCGACACCATATTGAATTAACGGAAAAAAGATGAAATGTCAGATGCACATTTTGAATGATGGTTGTAACTGAGCAGACTGGAGGTGCAGGTGGGTGAAACGGTCTCACGCGGCGCCACCAGTGAAGGTCTCAGAGGGAAACGATCCTCTGTCACACCACAGACAGCCTGGATCCTCCTCAGACCTATAAAACTGCAGCTTTTAGGTTTTAACTGAATGAACCTCGACTCTTAAACTTGTCAGGTTTCCTTGACATTGACGTGACTGTGAGTGTGAGTGTGAGTGGGCTCCTGCAGGAAATAAACCGCCGGGTGATTTATTACCGACAGGGCCGCTGACATAACTCCGAGAGAGCGAGGTTGAGCGTTTAATAACAGCACCGGACTTAGTCGTCTGTTTTTAAAGTAGAAACTGGCCGAGAGATAAAAGCGATGAGAGGATGAGGAGAGTTACCGCCGGGCCTTTGACTGGAGGCCGAGCCAACATCAACACACTGAGAGCACCAGAGGGCGTTGGCTTGACTCGAATGATGCGAGTCGTGTGCGATGGAGGCGATGGATGCTCCTTTTGATGTTGATGAAGCTGCAGGAGGTCGCCTTGGTGGAGACACAGGGGGGCGATTAAGGAAAATGAAGGAAGTGTTTGATCTGGAAGAAACTGAATGAATGTGAGCTCGGTGGGTCGGACACAGGGAGGGAGGGAGGGAGGGAGAGCGAGCTGCAGAGATGATATGTGACACGTTCACAGATTAAAGTTTGGTTTTGTTTATTAAGCTTAGCTTAGTTTATCTTAGCTTAGCATCGAGACAGGAAGAGCTGTAATCCACCAATGAACAGAAGTTGTTGTTGTGTGGTTTATTGCCTGGTATCGTCTCTCCTTCACGTCATATGTCATCATTTAAAATGAGAAAACAAAACGAAAGGGAAACAAAAGAAAATCTAAAAACTCCTCGTGTGAAAGATCACGTGTGTGTGTGTGTGTGTGTGTGTGTGTGTCACGCCTGATTTTGCAGCACAGTCAAAGGCAATTGACCTTCTTCTTGTCGTTTAAACATAAGAGAGAAAGAAAAGAACCTCCAGGGAGAAAAGGGAAGGAAGGAAGGAAGGAAGGAAGGAGGAATGAGAGGAAGTCATGATGGGAAGTGATCATGCACAAAGACGACTCACTGCATCTTTGTTTACACCTGTAGATTAAAATTTTCTCTCTTTCTCTTGCTCGGCCACCTTTGTTCAGTGTGTGTGTGTGTGTGTGTGTGTGTGTGTGTGTGGCAGTGATTGCTGATGGGAAGATGAAGGCAATGAGGCTTTAGAATGAGATGAAACACAGCAAATTGTTGCCGAGGGAAACAAGAACTTCTCCGATTACAGAGTCGATTATTGGATCAAATGAGGAATAATTAACGTCCACGTCCTCCGTGTGATTCCCTGAACTTCTGGTTTATGACTCATATTTATGGATGAGAGAGACGTCTTCAGTCCAGATTGTCCACCATATTATTAGAATGATATGACATCATGTTTCCCAGCACTCATGAAATCGCCATGACGATAGACGACGTCAAACGAGAGTGGTTTTAGATTTCAAAGAACGATCTGCAGAGCTGCTTTTGGTTTTTACTCAGTCACCACTGAATACATGTTTATGGTTACATGTTCATGTTGACATGTTCATCTTGACATGTTCATGTTGACATGTTTATGTTGACATGTTCATGTTGACATGTTCATGTTCACATGTTCATGTTCACATGTTTTTAATCATTGATTCAATGTTTTTCTCTTGAGAGCAGCTCTTATTTCTCTGCTCACAGAGTTTGTATGAACTCTGCTCTGCTTATTGCATCATGTTTTTTTCCTCTTTATATCTAAATGTAGACCAGAGGTGACTCAGAATGAACGAGCGACTTCTTGGCTTTTCACTAATACAACAAGAGGAAAAACAAAAGAGAGGATTTCAGCGTCTCCATCTGTTTCTGACATTTTCATTTCCCTGCAGATTTTCCTCTTTGACATGAGATAGCCGAGAGCACAAGGCTCACATCGGGTGTGTGTGTGTGTGTGATCTCTCTAATAATAGTCCTCTTGCATCCAGCAAATTCTGATAACATTTGGTTTGACATTAGTGCATGTGTGTGTGTGTGTGTGCGTGTGCACGGCTGTCACTCATGAGGCCAGCAGGGAGCAGAGGATGGAGAGGAGGATGCATCTGGTCTCAGTCGATCCATGGAATGACACAAAATTCACATCATCACCCGAAAAATTGCCTCCATCAGCGTTCGAGAGGAGGAAACCATCCCAGGACGGGAATTTTTAATCATGACTCGAGCTCCCCGCCATGAAAATTTCATGGAAAGGGAATCTCGTGTGTGTGTGTGTGTTGCAGTATCTTAGCGGTGAGGTTTTATGACAGTTCTGTAAAATGTGCACCCTGAAACAGTAGGGTGAGAAAAAAGCGGCCAGACTTTCACAGCTCCCTTTTTTAAATAAGACTTAAAGACTTAAATATAAAAAGTCCTTGTAAACACAGAGGCTGTTGTCTGCGTCATGTTTACACTTGGTGCTGTAAATAACTGAAGCTAGCACAACAGTACAGGCAGCATTTATGTCTCAACACGAAAGCTAATTTCTCCTAGTTGGCAATAAAAGCTGAGTTATAATTCATGAGAGGATCTGGTGAGTCCACTGAGTCTGACCATGTTGAACACGAGTAGTTGATGTTGGTGGATTTTAGTCCAGAGCCGACTCTTGGACATGGACGAGATTCTTGCATCATGTTCATGAGACATTACATCAACACTCAGATCATTTGCAGCAGAAAATATATATATACTTTTCAGAGAAGCTTGATGCGTCCTGAATTACATGCTAATGTTAATGTCTGGTATGTGGTGACGGCAACATGTTTTGTTTGTTTTACACAGTCAGTGTGGTTTAACATTTACATTCACAGCCTAACTGACCAGATGTGTTTGATTTGTTTACATGTAATCAAAAGTGTGAACGTCCCCTTCGCCACCGTGCTTTTTGTTGACTACATCTAACCATGCAGTGATGATAAGTCTGAGCTCCAGATAGATTTCCACCTCTCTGCTGCAGTATATGTCGTTCTGACTTAAGCTGGAACCTCACATTTGATTTTGAGACGTCGAGCAGATGAGGTGAAGTGAAGGCGCTGCAGACAGACGCCGAGTCGTTCAGCGCCACTGATTTACTAAAGTACTAATATCTGAACAGTGCACCAACTAGCATGGCATCCATTAGAGCTGCTGAAGACTGTTAATGACCCCCCCCCACACACACACACACATACAAAACAATCAAAATCCACCTGAAGAAAACAAACTAAGATGGATGATGGGTTTTAGCTTTTGGGGAAGCTCTCAGTACCTGCCTTCTGTCTTCAGTACATTATTAATGGTGAGCAGCTTCCGGCTCACCGCCACTAATCCGTCCTCATAAATAATTCAGCAAAGAGAAGCTTATTGCCAAAAAAAAAAAAAAAACACATCAGAGGTCTTTTATAGCTGTTAAATGTAGATCTGTACATGTGTGTTTGGGGTTTGATGGATGTTGATGCTGTTAATGTTCCTGAGTGGGACTCTGGAGGTTCACACCTCAGAGGGGCCCAGTTCAGACACTTCTAAGGGGTACGCTCTCTGATCCTCCCAGGACACACACATGACTGACTGAAAATGGGAGCGTGTTTCATGTGATCCTCACTGTGATACAAACTGATTTAAAGTTGTGATAATAGACCTGGACTACAGCAGTGAGACACACTTCGATTAGACGCTGGATAATTTGACGTCTGTGCACAAGATGCTCACTGGAACAGCCTCATATCATATCCCTGGACGCTATAGTGACAGGCACACAGCCAATCATTCAACAGCTGTGTAGTTCGGTACCATCGCCACGTGTGTTTATTGACAACAGTACATCATGAAGGGAGAACATCAGAAAGAAAAGGACACGTTAGCTCATGGTGTTAAACTTATGGGCTATATTATATCACTTGGGCTCCTTTATGTTAAGTGTGTCAGTGTCCCATTGTCACATCAAGTCAGTTTATGTCCTGGTCCTGGTCCTGTCAGTCAGAGATCAGGGTCTGAGAGACAGAAGGGATTTGGGCCCTTGTGTCCCCAGCCTGGTCCATTACCTTAATGGCTGAGCTCCAGTCCGGTCTCTTACAGACCATAGACTGTATATGACTTAGGCTCATTCATGTGAAGTGTGTGAGTGTCCCATTGTCACATCATCAAGTCACTTTATGTCCTGGTCCTGGTCTTGTCCCATTCCTATCACAGCATCTGGATCCTTTGAGACTCTCACAGGTCAGTTTATGTCTCCTCACTTTCAGTCAGCATCGACACTGACCTTGCTACAGAAAATTACCCACAGTTCATAGCTATGTAAAGCAAATACAGGAGATGTCATGAGAAGCATTGGAACAGAACCACTCCTGGTCAATGTTCTGGTCCTGGTCCTGATCCCAGTTCTGGTCCCAGTCCCGGTTCGGGTTCGGGTTCGCGTTCTGGTTCGGGTTCGGGTATCGGTTTGGGTTCGGATACCGGTTCGGGTTCCGGTGCCGGGTCGGGTTCTGGTACAGGTTCGGGTTCCGGTTCTGGTACCGGGTCGGGTTCGGGTTCCGGTACCGGTTCGGGTACCGGTTCCGGTACCGGGTCGGGTGCCGGTACCGGGTCGGGTTCGGGTTCCAGTTCCGGTTCGGGTACCGGGTCGGGTTCGGGTTCCGGTACCGGTACGGTTCGGTTTCCGGCACCCGGTTTCTGGCACCCGGGTTCCGGTACGGTTTCGGTTCTGGGGGTCCTGGGACCAGTTCTGGTTCTGGCGGGCCTTGTCCCAGTCCTGGTCCTGGTTCTGGCACTGTCCCAGCCCCAAAGTCCTGACTCTGGTCCTCGCCACAGTTCTGGTATGGTCCCAGCTCTGGTGGTCCTGGTCCTGTCCCATTCCTATCACAGCATCTGGACCCTTCCAGGCTCTCACACTCACTTACAGCTGACCTTGTTCAAGTCAGTCAGGGTTCAGGGCCTGAAAGGCAGAAGGGAACTGGGCCCTTGTGTCCCCGGCCTGGTCCGTCACGTTAATGAGAGGTTTTTTTCCCTCAGGGTCACAGAGCTCATCACAGAAAGAATCATCATCACCAGATTTACTGATCCAGCATGAAGGAGTGTTGTGATGTGTTTTGAAATCTGTGGGTCAGTCATGGATTGTGGATTTGGAAAGACCAGGACCATCATAGGTTCAAAGCTGACCACAGCCGCTGGCACCCGGTCAGAATAGTAAGTGAGCCACGCTGAGCGGGCCGTACTCAGCAGAGACACTCAGCCACTCGTTCAAACACTGGGGCACACTGTACACAGCAGGAATCAGGGGGGCGGGGGCAGCTGGCCCCAGCCGCTGGCCCCCGGTAAGAATAGTAAGTGAGCCACGCTGAGCGGGCCGGACTCAGCAGAGACTCTCAGCCTCCCGTTCAAACACTGGGGCACACTGTACACAGCAGGAATCAGGGGGGCGGGGGCAGCTGGCCCCAGCCGCTGGCCCCCGGTGAGAATAGTAAGTGAGCCACGCTGAGCGGGCCAGACTCAGCAGAGACACTCAGCCTCCCGTTCAAACACTGGGGCACACTGTACAGAGCAGGAATCAGGGGGGCGGGGGCAGCTGGCCCCAGCCGCTGGCCCCCGGTGAGAATAGTAAGTGAGCCACGCTGAGCGGGCCGGACTCAGCAGAGACACTCAGCCACCCGTTCAAACACTGGGGCACACTATACACAGCAGGAATCAGGGGGGCGGGGGCAGCTGGCCACAGCCGCTGGCCCCCGGTGAGAATAGTAAGTGAGCGACGTTGACCGGGCTGGATTCAGCAGAGACACTCAGCCTCCCATTCAAACACTGGGGCACACTGTACACAGCAGGAATCAGGGGGGCGGGGGCAGCTGGCCACAGCCGCTGGCCCCCGGTGAGAATAGTAAGTGAGCCACGCTGACCAGGCCGGACTCAGCAGAGACACTCAGCCTCCCGTTCAAACACTGGGGCACACTGTACACAGCAGGAATCAGGGGGGCGGGGGCAGCTGTCCCCAGCCGCTGGCCCCGGTAAGAATAGTAAGTGAGCCACGCTGAGCGGGCCGGACTCAGCAGAGACACTCAGCCTCCCGTTCAAACACTGGGGCACACTGTACAGAGCAGGAATCAGGGGGGCGGGGGCAGCTGGCCCCAGCCGCTGGCCCCGGTGAGAATAGTAAGTGAGCCACGCTGAGCGGGCCGGGTTCAGCAGAGACACTCAGCCGCCCGTTCAAACACTGGGGCACACTGTACAGAGCAGGAATCAGGGGGGCGGGGGCAGCTGGCCACAGCCGCTGGCCCCCGGTGAGAATAGTAAGTGAGCCACGCTGAGCGGGCCGGGTTCCGCAGAGACACTCAGCCACCCGTTCAAACACTGGGGCACACTGTACACAGCAGGAATCAGGGGGGCGGGGGCAGCTGGCCACAGCCGCTGGCCCCCGGTGAGAATAGTAAGTGAGCCACGTTGACCGGGCCGGGTTCAGCAGAGACACTCAGCCACTCGTTCAAACACTGGGGCACACTGTACACAGCAGGAATCAGGGGGGCGGGGGCAGCTGGCCACAGCCGCTGGGCCCCGGTGAGAATAGTAAGTGAGCCACGCTGACCGGGCCGGACTCAGCAGAGACACTCAGCCTCCCGTTCAAACACTGGGGCACACTGTACAGAGCAGGAATCAGGGGGGCGGGGGCAGCTGGCCACAGCCGCTGGCCCCCGGTTAGAATAGTAAGTGAGCCACGCTGAGCGGGCCGGACTCAGCAGAGACACTCAGCCTCCCGTTCAAACACTGGGGCACACTGTACAGAGCAGGAATCAGGGGGGCGGGGGCAGCTGGCCACAGCCGCTGACCCCGGTAAGAATAGTAAGTGAGCCACGCTGAGCGGGCCGGACTCAGCAGTGACACTCAGCCACCCGTTCAAACACTGGGGCACACTGTACAGAGCAGGAATCAGGGGGGCGGGGGCAGCTGGCCACAGCCACTGGCCCCCGGTAAGAATAGTAAGTGAGCCACGCTGAGCGGGCCGGACTCAGCAGAGACACTCAGCCACCCGTTCAAACACTGGGGCACACTGTACAGAGCAGGAATCAGGGGGGCGGGGGCAGCTGGCCACAGCCGCTGGCCCCCGGTGAGAATAGTAAGTGAGCCACGCTGAGCGGGCCGGGTTCCGCAGAGACACTCAGCCGCCCGTTCAAACACTGGGGCACACTGTACACAGCAGGAATCAGGGGGGCGGGGGCAGCTGGCCACAGCCGCTGGCCCCCGGTGAGAATAGTAAGTGAGCCACGTTGACCGGGCCGGGTTCAGCAGAGACACTCAGCCTCCCGTTCAAACACTGGGGCACACTGTACACAGCAGGAATCAGGGGGGCGGGGGGGGGCAGCTGGCCACAGCCGCTGGCCCCGGTGAGAATAGTAAGTGAGCCACGCTGACCGGGCCGGGTTCAGCAGAGACACTCAGCCACCCGTTCAAACACTGGGGCACACTGTACACAGCAGGAATCAGGGGGGCGGGGGCAGCTGGCCACAGCCGCTGCCCCCGGTGAGAATAGTAAGTGAGCCACGCTGAGCGGGCCGGGTTCCGCAGAGACACTCAGCCACCCGTTCAAACACTGGGGCACACTGTACACAGCAGGAATCAGGGGGGCGGGGGCAGCTGGCCACAGCCGCTGGCCCCCGGTGAGAATAGTAAGTGAGCCACGTTGACCAGGCCGGTTCAGCAGAGACACTCAGCCTCCCGTTCAAACACTGGGGCACACTGTACACAGCAGGAATCAGGGGGGCGGGGGCAGCTGGCCACAGCCGCTGGGCCCCGGTGAGAATAGTAAGTGAGCCACGCTGACCGGGCCGGACTCAGCAGAGACACTCAGCCTCCCGTTCAAACACTGGGGCACACTGTACAGAGCAGGAATCAGGGGGGCGGGGGCAGCTGGCCACAGCCGCTGGCCCCCGGTGAGAATAGTAAGTGAGCCACGCTGAGCGGGCCGGACTCAGCAGAGACACTCAGCCTCCCGTTCAAACACTGGGGCACACTGTACAGAGCAGGAATCAGGGGGGCGGGGGCAGCTGGCCACAGCCGCTGGCCCCCGGTAAGAATAGTAAGTGAGCCACGCTGAGCGGGCCGGACTCAGCAGTGACACTCAGCCACCCGTTCAAACACTGGGGCACACTGTACAGAGCAGGAATCAGGGGGGCGGGGGCAGCTGGCCACAGCCGCTGGCCCCCGGTAAGAATAGTAAGTGAGCCACGCTGAGCGGGCCGGACTCAGCAGAGACACTCAGCCACCCGTTCAAACACTGGGGCACACTGTACAGAGCAGGAATCAGGGGGGCGGGGGCAGCTGGCCACAGCCGCTGGCCCCCGGTGAGAATAGTAAGTGAGCCACGCTGAGCGGGCCGGGTTCCGCAGAGACACTCAGCCGCCCGTTCAAACACTGGGGCACACTGTACACAGCAGGAATCAGGGGGGCGGGGGCAGCTGGCCACAGCCGCTGGCCCCCGGTGAGAATAGTAAGTGAGCCACGTTGACCGGGCCGGGTTCAGCAGAGACACTCAGCCTCCCGTTCAAACACTGGGGCACACTGTACACAGCAGGAATCAGGGGGGCGGGGGCAGCTGGCCACAGCCGCTGGGCCCCGGTGAGAATAGTAAGTGAGCCACGCTGACCGGGCCGGGTTCAGCAGAGACACTCAGCCACCCGTTCAAACACTGGGGCACACTGTACACAGCAGGAATCAGGGGGGCGGGGGCAGCTGGCCACAGCCGCTGGCCCCCGGTGAGAATAGTAAGTGAGCCACGCTGAGCGGGCCGGACTCAGCAGAGACACTCAGCCTCCCGTTCAAACACTGGGGCACACTGTACAGAGCAGGAATCAGGGGGGCGGGGGCAGCTGGCCACAGCCGCTGGCCCCGGTAAGAATAGTAAGTGAGCCACGCTGAGCGGGCCGGACTCAGCAGTGACACTCAGCCACCCGTTCAAACACTGGGGCACACTGTACAGAGCAGGAATCAGGGGGGCGGGGGCAGCTGGCCACAGCCACTGGCCCCCGGTAAGAATAGTAAGTGAGCCACGCTGAGCGGGCCGGACTCAGCAGAGACACTCAGCCACCCGTTCAAACACTGGGGCACACTGTACAGAGCAGGAATCAGGGGGGCGGGGGCAGCTGGCCACAGCCGCTGGCCCCCGGTGAGAATAGTAAGTGAGCCACGCTGAGCGGGCCGGGTTCCGCAGAGACACTCAGCCGCCCGTTCAAACACTGGGGCACACTGTACACAGCAGGAATCAGGGGGGCGGGGGCAGCTGGCCACAGCCGCTGGCCCCCGGTGAGAATAGTAAGTGAGCCACGTTGACCGGGCCGGGTTCAGCAGAGACACTCAGCCTCCCGTTCAAACACTGGGGCACACTGTACACAGCAGGAATCAGGGGGGCGGGGGCGGGGGCAGCTGGCCACAGCCGCTGGGCCCCGGTGAGAATAGTAAGTGAGCCACGCTGACCGGGCCGGGTTCAGCAGAGACACTCAGCCACCCGTTCAAACACTGGGGCACACTGTACACAGCAGGAATCAGGGGGGCGGGGGCAGCTGGCCACAGCCGCTGGCCCCCGGTGAGAATAGTAAGTGAGCCACGCTGAGCGGGCCGGGTTCCGCAGAGACACTCAGCCACCCGTTCAAACACTGGGGCACACTGTACACAGCAGGAATCAGGGGGGCGGGGGCAGCTGGCCACAGCCGCTGGCCCCCGGTGAGAATAGTAAGTGAGCCACGTTGACCAGGCCGGGTTCAGCAGAGACACTCAGCCTCCCGTTCAAACACTGGGGCACACTGTACACAGCAGGAATCAGGGGGGCGGGGGCAGCTGGCCACAGCCGCTGGGCCCCGGTGAGAATAGTAAGTGAGCCACGCTGACCGGGCCGGACTCAGCAGAGACACTCAGCCTCCCATTCAAACACTGGGGCACACTGTACAGAGCAGGAATCAGGGGGGCGGGGGCAGCTGGCCACAGCCGCTGGCCCCCGGTGAGAATAGTAAGTGAGCCACGCTGAGCGGGCCGGACTCAGCAGAGACACTCAGCCTCCCGTTCAAACACTGGGGCACACTGTACAGAGCAGGAATCAGGGGGGCGGGGGCAGCTGGCCACAGCCGCTGGCCCCCGGTAAGAATAGTAAGTGAGCCACGCTGAGCGGGCCGGACTCAGCAGTGACACTCAGCCACCCGTTCAAACACTGGGGCACACTGTACAGAGCAGGAATCAGGGGGGCGGGGGCAGCTGGCCACAGCCGCTGGCCCCCGGTGAGAATAGTAAGTGAGCCACGCTGAGCGGGCCGGACTCAGCAGAGACACTCAGCCACCCGTTCAAACACTGGGGCACACTGTACAGAGCAGGAATCAGGGGGGCGGGGGCAGCTGGCCACAGCCGCTGGCCCCCGGTGAGAATAGTAAGTGAGCCACGCTGAGCGGGCCGGGTTCCGCAGAGACACTCAGCCGCCCGTTCAAACACTGGGGCACACTGTACACAGCAGGAATCAGGGGGGCGGGGGCAGCTGGCCACAGCCGCTGGCCCCCGGTGAGAATAGTAAGTGAGCCACGTTGACCGGGCCGGGTTCAGCAGAGACACTCAGCCTCCCGTTCAAACACTGGGGCACACTGTACACAGCAGGAATCAGGGGGGCGGGGGCAGCTGGCCACAGCCGCTGGCCCCGGTGAGAATAGTAAGTGAGCCACGCTGACCGGGCCGGGTTCAGCAGAGACACTCAGCCACCCGTTCAAACACTGGGGCACACTGTACACAGCAGGAATCAGGGGGGCGGGGGCAGCTGGCCACAGCCGCTGGCCCCCGGTGAGAATAGTAAGTGAGCCACGCTGAGCGGGCCGGACTCAGCAGAGACACTCAGCCACCCGTTCAAACACTGGGGCACACTGTACACAGCAGGAATCAGTGGGGCGGGGGCAGCTGGCCACAGCCGCTGGCCCCCGGTGAGAATAGTAAGTGAGCCACGCTGACCGGGCCGGACTCAGCAGAGACACTCAGCCACCCGTTCAAACACTGGGGCACACTGTACACAGCAGGAATCAGGGGGGCGGGGGCAGCTGGCCACAGCCGCTGGCCCCCGGTGAGTATAGTAAGTGAGCCACGCTGACCGGGCCGGACTCAGCAGAGACACTCAGCCACTCGTTCAAACACAGGGGCACACTGTACAGAGCAGGAATCAGGGGGGCGGGGGCAGCTGGCCACAGCCGCTGGCCCCCGGTGAGAATAGTAAGTGAGCCACGCTGATCGGGCCGGACTCAGCAGAGACACTCAGCCACCCGTTCAAACACTGGGGCACACTGTACACAGCAGGAATCAGGGGGGCGGGGGCAGCTGGCCACAGCCGCTGGCCCCCGGTGAGAATAGTAAGTGAGCCACGCTGAGCGGGCCGGACTCAGCAGAGACACTCAGCCACCCGTTCAAACACTGGGGCACACTGTACACAGCAGGAATCAGTGGGGCGGGGGCAGCTGGCCACAGCCGCTGGCCCCCGGTGAGAATAGTAAGTGAGCCACGCTGACCGGGCCGGACTCAGCAGAGACACTCAGCCACCCGTTCAAACACTGGGGCACACTGTACACAGCAGGAATCAGGGGGGCGGGGGCAGCTGGCCACAGCCGCTGGCCCCCGGTGAGTATAGTAAGTGAGCCACGCTGACCGGGCCGGACTCAGCAGAGACACTCAGCCACTCGTTCAAACACAGGGGCACACTGTACAGAGCAGGAATCAGGGGGGCGGGGGCAGCTGGCCACAGCCGCTGGCCCCCGGTGAGAATAGTAAGTGAGCCACGCTGATCGGGCCGGACTCAGCAGAGACACTCAGCCACCCGTTCAAACACTGGGGCACACTGTACACAGCAGGAATCAGGGGGGCGGGGGCAGCTGGCAACAGCCGCTGGCCCCCGGTGAGAATAGTAAGTGAGCCACGTTGAACGGGCCGGACTCAGCAGAGACACTCAGCCTCCCGTTCAAACACTTGGGCACACTGTACAGAGCAGGAATCAGGGGGGCGGGGGCAGCTGGCCACAGCCGCTGGCCCCCGGTGAGAATAGTAAGTGAGCCACGCTGAGCGGGCCGGACTCAGCAGAGACACTCAGCCTCCCGTTCAAACACTTGGGCACACTATACAGAGCAGGAATCAGGGGGGCGGGGGCAGCTGGCCACAGCCGCTGGCCCCCGGTGAGAATAGTAAGTGAGCCACGCTGAGCGGGCCGGACTCAGCAGAGACACTCAGCCACCCGTTCAAACACTGGGGCACACTGTACAGAGCAGGAATCAGGGGGGCGGGGGCAGCTGGCCACAGCCGCTGGCCCCCGGTGAGAATAGTAAGTGAGCCACGCTGAGCGGGCCGGACTCAGCAGAGACACTCAGCCTCCCGTTCAAACACTGGGGCACACTGTACAGAGCAGGAATCAGGGGGGCGGGGGCAGCTGGCCACAGCCGCTGGCCCCCGGTAAGAATAGTAAGTGAGCCACGCTGAGCGGGCCGGACTCAGCAGTGACACTCAGCCACCCGTTCAAACACTGGGGCACACTGTACAGAGCAGGAATCAGGGGGGCGGGGGCAGCTGGCCACAGCCACTGGCCCCCGGTAAGAATAGTAAGTGAGCCACGCTGAGCGGGCCGGACTCAGCAGAGACACTCAGCCACCCGTTCAAACACTGGGGCACACTGTACAGAGCAGGAATCAGGGGGGCGGGGGCAGCTGGCCACAGCCGCTGGCCCCCGGTGAGAATAGTAAGTGAGCCACGCTGAGCGGGCCGGGTTCCGCAGAGACACTCAGCCGCCCGTTCAAACACTGGGGCACACTGTACACAGCAGGAATCAGGGGGGCGGGGGCAGCTGGCCACAGCCGCTGGCCCCCGGTGAGAATAGTAAGTGAGCCACGTTGACCGGGCCGGGTTCAGCAGAGACACTCAGCCTCCCGTTCAAACACTGGGGCACACTGTACACAGCAGGAATCAGGGGGGCGGGGGCGGGGGCAGCTGGCCACAGCCGCTGGGCCCCGGTGAGAATAGTAAGTGAGCCACGCTGACCGGGCCGGGTTCAGCAGAGACACTCAGCCACCCGTTCAAACACTGGGGCACACTGTACACAGCAGGAATCAGGGGGGCGGGGGCAGCTGGCCACAGCCGCTGGCCCCCGGTGAGAATAGTAAGTGAGCCACGCTGAGCGGGCCGGGTTCCGCAGAGACACTCAGCCACCCGTTCAAACACTGGGGCACACTGTACACAGCAGGAATCAGGGGGGCGGGGGCAGCTGGCCACAGCCGCTGGCCCCCGGTGAGAATAGTAAGTGAGCCACGCTGAGCGGGCCGGACTCAGCAGAGACACTCAGCCTCCCGTTCAAACACTTGGGCACACTATACAGAGCAGGAATCAGGGGGGCGGGGGCAGCTGGCCACAGCCGCTGGCCCCCGGTGAGAATAGTAAGTGAGCCACGCTGAGCGGGCCGGACTCAGCAGAGACACTCAGCCACCCGTTCAAACACTGGGGCACACTGTACAGAGCAGGAATCAGGGGGGCGGGGGCAGCTGGCCACAGCCGCTGGCCCCCGGTGAGAATAGTAAGTGAGCCACGCTGAGCGGGCCGGACTCAGCAGAGACACTCAGCCTCCCGTTCAAACACTGGGGCACACTGTACAGAGCAGGAATCAGGGGGGCGGGGGCAGCTGGCCACAGCCGCTGGCCCCCGGTAAGAATAGTAAGTGAGCCACGCTGAGCGGGCCGGACTCAGCAGTGACACTCAGCCACCCGTTCAAACACTGGGGCACACTGTACAGAGCAGGAATCAGGGGGGCGGGGGCAGCTGGCCACAGCCACTGGCCCCCGGTAAGAATAGTAAGTGAGCCACGCTGAGCGGGCCGGACTCAGCAGAGACACTCAGCCACCCGTTCAAACACTGGGGCACACTGTACAGAGCAGGAATCAGGGGGGCGGGGGCAGCTGGCCACAGCCGCTGGCCCCCGGTGAGAATAGTAAGTGAGCCACGCTGAGCGGGCCGGGTTCCGCAGAGACACTCAGCCGCCCGTTCAAACACTGGGGCACACTGTACACAGCAGGAATCAGGGGGGCGGGGGCAGCTGGCCACAGCCGCTGGCCCCCGGTGAGAATAGTAAGTGAGCCACGTTGACCGGGCCGGGTTCAGCAGAGACACTCAGCCTCCCGTTCAAACACTGGGGCACACTGTACACAGCAGGAATCAGGGGGGCGGGGGCGGGGGCAGCTGGCCACAGCCGCTGGGCCCCGGTGAGAATAGTAAGTGAGCCACGCTGACCGGGCCGGGTTCAGCAGAGACACTCAGCCACCCGTTCAAACACTGGGGCACACTGTACACAGCAGGAATCAGGGGGGCGGGGGCAGCTGGCCACAGCCGCTGGCCCCCGGTGAGAATAGTAAGTGAGCCACGCTGAGCGGGCCGGGTTCCGCAGAGACACTCAGCCACCCGTTCAAACACTGGGGCACACTGTACACAGCAGGAATCAGGGGGGCGGGGGCAGCTGGCCACAGCCGCTGGCCCCCGGTGAGAATAGTAAGTGAGCCACGTTGACCAGGCCGGGTTCAGCAGAGACACTCAGCCTCCCGTTCAAACACTGGGGCACACTGTACACAGCAGGAATCAGGGGGGCGGGGGCAGCTGGCCACAGCCGCTGGGCCCCGGTGAGAATAGTAAGTGAGCCACGCTGACCGGGCCGGACTCAGCAGAGACACTCAGCCTCCCGTTCAAACACTGGGGCACACTGTACAGAGCAGGAATCAGGGGGGCGGGGGCAGCTGGCCACAGCCGCTGGCCCCCGGTGAGAATAGTAAGTGAGCCACGCTGAGCGGGCCGGACTCAGCAGAGACACTCAGCCTCCCGTTCAAACACTGGGGCACACTGTACAGAGCAGGAATCAGGGGGGCGGGGGCAGCTGGCCACAGCCGCTGGCCCCCGGTAAGAATAGTAAGTGAGCCACGCTGAGCGGGCCGGACTCAGCAGTGACACTCAGCCACCCGTTCAAACACTGGGGCACACTGTACAGAGCAGGAATCAGGGGGGCGGGGGCAGCTGGCCACAGCCGCTGGCCCCCGGTAAGAATAGTAAGTGAGCCACGCTGAGCGGGCCGGACTCAGCAGAGACACTCAGCCACCCGTTCAAACACTGGGGCACACTGTACAGAGCAGGAATCAGGGGGGCGGGGGCAGCTGGCCACAGCCGCTGGCCCCCGGTGAGAATAGCAAGTGAGCCACGCTGAGCGGGCCGGGTTCCGCAGAGACACTCAGCCGCCCGTTCAAACACTGGGGCACACTGTACACAGCAGGAATCAGGGGGGCGGGGGCAGCTGGCCACAGCCGCTGGCCCCCGGTGAGAATAGTAAGTGAGCCACGTTGACCGGCCGGGTTCAGCAGAGACACTCAGCCTCCCGTTCAAACACTGGGGCACACTGTACACAGCAGGAATCAGGGGGGCGGGGGCAGCTGGCCACAGCCGCTGGGCCCCGGTGAGAATAGTAAGTGAGCCACGCTGACCGGGCCGGGTTCAGCAGAGACACTCAGCCACCCGTTCAAACACTGGGGCACACTGTACACAGCAGGAATCAGGGGGGCGGGGGCAGCTGGCCACAGCCGCTGGCCCCCGGTGAGAATAGTAAGTGAGCCACGCTGAGCGGGCCGGACTCAGCAGAGACACTCAGCCACCCGTTCAAACACTGGGGCACACTGTACACAGCAGGAATCAGTGGGGCGGGGGCAGCTGGCCACAGCCGCTGGCCCCCGGTGAGAATAGTAAGTGAGCCACGCTGACCGGGCCGGACTCAGCAGAGACACTCAGCCACCCGTTCAAACACTGGGGCACACTGTACACAGCAGGAATCAGGGGGGCGGGGGCAGCTGGCCACAGCCGCTGGCCCCCGGTGAGAATAGTAAGTGAGCCACGCTGAGCGGGCCGGGTTCCGCAGAGACACTCAGCCGCCCGTTCAAACACTGGGGCACACTGTACACAGCAGGAATCAGGGGGGCGGGGGCAGCTGGCCACAGCCGCTGGCCCCCGGTGAGAATAGTAAGTGAGCCACGCTGATCGGGCCGGACTCAGCAGAGACACTCAGCCACCCGTTCAAACACTGGGGCACACTGTACACAGCAGGAATCAGGGGGGCGGGGGCAGCTGGCCACAGCCGCTGGCCCCCGGTGAGAATAGTAAGTGAGCCACGCTGAGCGGGCCGGACTCAGCAGAGACACTCAGCCACCCGTTCAAACACTGGGGCACACTGTACACAGCAGGAATCAGTGGGGCGGGGGCAGCTGGCCACAGCCGCTGGCCCCCGGTGAGAATAGTAAGTGAGCCACGCTGACCGGGCCGGACTCAGCAGAGACACTCAGCCACCCGTTCAAACACTGGGGCACACTGTACACAGCAGGAATCAGGGGGGCGGGGGCAGCTGGCCACAGCCGCTGGCCCCCGGTGAGTATAGTAAGTGAGCCACGCTGACCGGGCCGGACTCAGCAGAGACACTCAGCCACTCGTTCAAACACAGGGGCACACTGTACAGAGCAGGAATCAGGGGGGCGGGGGCAGCTGGCCACAGCCGCTGGCCCCCGGTGAGAATAGTAAGTGAGCCACGCTGATCGGGCCGGACTCAGCAGAGACACTCAGCCACCCGTTGAAACACTGGGGCACACTGTACACAGCAGGAATCAGGGGGGCGGGGGCAGCTGGCCACAGCCGCTGGCCCCCGGTGAGAATAGTAAGTGAGCCACGTTGAACGGGCCGGACTCAGCAGAGACACTCAGCCTCCCGTTCAAACACTTGGGCACACTGTACAGAGCAGGAATCAGGGGGGCGGGGGCAGCTGGCCACAGCCGCTGGCCCCCGGTGAGAATAGTAAGTGAGCCACGCTGAGCGGGCCGGACTCAGCAGAGACACTCAGCCTCCCGTTCAAACACTTGGGCACACTATACAGAGCAGGAATCAGGGGGGCGGGGGCAGCTGGCCACAGCCGCTGGCCCCCGGTGAGAATAGTAAGTGAGCCACGCTGAGCGGGCCGGACTCAGCAGAGACACTCAGCCACCCGTTCAAACACTGGGGCACACTGTACAGAGCAGGAATCAGGGGGGCGGGGGCAGCTGGCCACAGCCGCTGGCCCCCGGTGAGAATAGTAAGTGAGCCACGCTGAGCGGGCCGGACTCAGCAGAGACACTCAGCCTCCCGTTCAAACACTGGGGCACACTGTACAGAGCAGGAATCAGGGGGGCGGGGGCAGCTGGCCACAGCCGCTGGCCCCCGGTAAGAATAGTAAGTGAGCCACGCTGAGCGGGCCGGACTCAGCAGTGACACTCAGCCACCCGTTCAAACACTGGGGCACACTGTACAGAGCAGGAATCAGGGGGGCGGGGGCAGCTGGCCACAGCCGCTGGCCCCCGGTAAGAATAGTAAGTGAGCCACGCTGAGCGGGCCGGACTCAGCAGAGACACTCAGCCACCCGTTCAAACACTGGGGCACACTGTACAGAGCAGGAATCAGGGGGGCGGGGGCAGCTGGCCACAGCCGCTGGCCCCCGGTGAGAATAGTAAGTGAGCCACGCTGAGCGGGCCGGGTTCCGCAGAGACACTCAGCCGCCCGTTCAAACACTGGGGCACACTGTACACAGCAGGAATCAGGGGGGCGGGGGCAGCTGGCCACAGCCGCTGGCCCCCGGTGAGAATAGTAAGTGAGCCACGCTGATCGGGCCGGACTCAGCAGAGACACTCAGCCACCCGTTCAAACACTGGGGCACACTGTACACAGCAGGAATCAGGGGGGCGGGGGCAGCTGGCCACAGCCGCTGGCCCCCGGTGAGAATAGTAAGTGAGCCACGCTGAGCGGGCCGGACTCAGCAGAGACACTCAGCCACCCGTTCAAACACTGGGGCACACTGTACACAGCAGGAATCAGTGGGGCGGGGGCAGCTGGCCACAGCCGCTGGCCCCCGGTGAGAATAGTAAGTGAGCCACGCTGACCGGGCCGGACTCAGCAGAGACACTCAGCCACCCGTTCAAACACTGGGGCACACTGTACACAGCAGGAATCAGGGGGGCGGGGGCAGCTGGCCACAGCCGCTGGCCCCCGGTGAGTATAGTAAGTGAGCCACGCTGACCGGGCCGGACTCAGCAGAGACACTCAGCCACTCGTTCAAACACAGGGGCACACTGTACAGAGCAGGAATCAGGGGGGCGGGGGCAGCTGGCCACAGCCGCTGGCCCCCGGTGAGAATAGTAAGTGAGCCACGCTGATCGGGCCGGACTCAGCAGAGACACTCAGCCACCCGTTGAAACACTGGGGCACACTGTACACAGCAGGAATCAGGGGGGCGGGGGCAGCTGGCCACAGCCGCTGGCCCCCGGTGAGAATAGTAAGTGAGCCACGTTGACGGGCCGGACTCAGCAGAGACACTCAGCCTCCCGTTCAAACACTTGGGCACACTGTACAGAGCAGGAATCAGGGGGGGGGGCAGCTGGCCACAGCCGCTGGCCCCCGGTGAGAATAGTAAGTGAGCCACGCTGAGCGGGCCGGACTCAGCAGAGACACTCAGCCTCCCGTTCAAACACTGGGCACACTATACAGAGCAGGAATCAGGGGGGCGGGGGCAGCTGGCCACAGCCGCTGCCCCCGGTGAGAATAGTAAGTGAGCCACGCTGAGCGGGCCGGACTCAGCAGAGACACTCAGCCACCCGTTCAAACACTGGGGCACACTGTACAGAGCAGGAATCAGGGGGGCGGGGGCAGCTGGCCACAGCCGCTGGCCCCCGGTGAGAATAGTAAGTGAGCCACGCTGAGCGGGCCGGACTCAGCAGAGACACTCAGCCTCCCGTTCAAACACTGGGGCACACTGTACAGAGCAGGAATCAGGGGGGCGGGGGCAGCTGGCCACAGCCGCTGGCCCCCGGTAAGAATAGTAAGTGAGCCACGCTGAGCGGGCCGGACTCAGCAGTGACACTCAGCCACCCGTTCAAACACTGGGGCACACTGTACAGAGCAGGAATCAGGGGGGCGGGGGCAGCTGGCCACAGCCGCTGGCCCCCGGTAAGAATAGTAAGTGAGCCACGCTGAGCGGGCCGGACTCAGCAGAGACACTCAGCCACCCGTTCAAACACTGGGGCACACTGTACAGAGCAGGAATCAGGGGGGCGGGGGCAGCTGGCCACAGCCGCTGGCCCCCGGTGAGAATAGTAAGTGAGCCACGCTGAGCGGGCCGGGTTCCGCAGAGACACTCAGCCGCCCGTTCAAACACTGGGGCACACTGTACACAGCAGGAATCAGGGGGGCGGGGGCAGCTGGCCACAGCCGCTGGCCCCCGGTGAGAATAGTAAGTGAGCCACGCTGATCGGGCCGGACTCAGCAGAGACACTCAGCCACCCGTTCAAACACTGGGGCACACTGTACACAGCAGGAATCAGGGGGGCGGGGGCAGCTGGCCACAGCCGCTGGCCCCCGGTGAGTATAGTAAGTGAGCCACGCTGACCGGGCCGGACTCAGCAGAGACACTCAGCCACTCGTTCAAACACAGGGGCACACTGTACACAGCAGGAATCAGGGGGGCGGGGGCAGCTGGCCACAGCCGCTGGCCCCGGACTCAGCAGTGACACTCAGCCACCCGTTCAAACACTGGGGCACACTGTACACAGCAGGAATCAGGGGGGCGGGGGCAGCTGGCCACAGCCGCTGGCCCCGGACTCAGCAGTGACACTCAGCCACCCGTTCAAACACTGGGGCACACTGTACACAGCAGGAATCAGGGGGGCGGGGGCAGCTGGCCACAGCCGCTGGCCCCGGACTTAGCAGAGACACTCAGCCACTCGTTCAAACACAGGGGCACACTGTACACAGCAGGAATCAGGGGGGCGGGGGCAGCTGGCCACAGCCGCTGGCCCCCGGTGAGAATAGTAAGTGAGCCACGCTGACCGGGCCGGACTCAGCAGAGACACTCAGCCACCCGTTCAAACACTGGGGCACACTGTACACAGCAGGAATCAGGGGGGCGGGGGCAGCTGGCCACAGCCGCTGGCCCCCGGTGAGAATAGTAAGTGAGCCACGCTGACCGGGCCGGACTCAGCAGAGACACTCAGCTACCCGTTCAAACACTGGGGCACACGGTACAGAGCAGGAATCAGGGGGGCGGGGGCAGCTGGCCACAGCCGCTGGCCCCCGGTGAGAATAGTCAGTGAGCCATGCTGACCGGGCCGGACTCAGCAGAGACACTCAGCCACCCGTTCAAACACTGGGGCACACTGTACAGAGCAGGAATCAGGGGGGCGGGGGCAGCTGGCCACAGCCGCTGGCCCCCGGTGAGAATAGTAAGTGAGCCACGCTGAGCGGGCCGGACTCAGCAGAGACACTCAGCCACTCGTTCAAACACTGGGGCACACTGTACAGAGCAGGAATCAGGGGGGCGGGGGCAGCTGGCCACAGCCGCTGGCCCCGGACTCAGCAGAGACACTCAGCCACTCGTTCAAACACTGGGGCACACTGTACAGAGCAGGAATCAGGGGGGCGGGGGCAGCTGGCCACAGCCGCTGGCCCCCGGTGAGTATAGTAAGTGAGCCACGCTGAGCGGGCTGGACTCAGCAGAGACACTCAGCCACTCGTTCAAACACAGGGGCACACTGTACAGAGCAGGAATCAGGGGGCGGGGGCAGCTGGCCACAGCCGCTGGCCCCCGGTGAGAATAGTAAGTGAGCCACGCTGATCGGGCCGGACTCAGCAGAGACACTCAGCCACCCGTTCAAACACTGGGGCACACTGTACAGAGCAGGAATCAGGGGGGCGGGGGCAGCTGGCCACAGCCGCTGGCCCCCGGTGAGAATAGTAAGTGAGCCACGTTGAACGGGCCGGACTCAGCAGAGACACTCAGCCACCCGTTCAAACACTGGGGCACACTGTACACAGCAGGAATCAGGGGGGCGGGGGCAGCTGGCCACAGCCGCTGGCCCCCGGTGAGAATAGTAAGTGAGCCACGCTGAGCGGGCCGGACTCAGCAGAGACACTCAGCCACCCGTTCAAACACTGGGGCACACTGTACAGAGCAGGAATCAGGGGGGCGGGGGCAGCTGGCCACAGCCGCTGGCCCCCGGTGAGAATAGTAAGTGAGCCACGCTGAGCGGGCCGGGTTCAGCAGAGACACTCAGCCACTCGTTCAAACACAGGGGCACACTGTACAGAGCAGGAATCAGGGGGGCGGGGGCAGCTGGCCACAGCCGCTGGCCCCCGGTGAGAATAGTAAGTGAGCCACGCTGATCGGGCCGGACTCAGCAGAGACACTCAGCCACCCGTTCAAACACTGGGGCACACTGTACACAGCAGGAATCAGGGGGGCGGGGGCAGCTGGCCACAGCCGCTGGCCCCCGGTGAGAATAGTAAGTGAGCCACGTTGAACGGGCCGGACTCAGCAGAGACACTCAGCCTCCCGTTCAAACACTTGGGCACACTGTACAGAGCAGGAATCAGGGGGGCGGGGGCAGCTGGCCACAGCCGCTGGCCCCCGGTGAGAATAGTAAGTGAGCCACGCTGAGCGGGCCGGACTCAGCAGAGACACTCAGCCACCCGTTCAAACACTTGGGCACACTGTACAGAGCAGGAATCAGGGGGGCGGGGGCAGCTGGCCACAGCCGCTGGCCCCCGGTGAGAATAGTAAGTGAGCCACGCTGAGCGGGCCGGACTCAGCAGAGACACTCAGCCACCCGTTCAAACACTGGGGCACACTGTACAGAGCAGGAATCAGGGGGGCGGGGGCAGCTGGCCACAGCCGCTGGCCCCGGACTCAGCAGTGACACTCAGCCACCCGTTCAAACACTGGGGCACACTGTACACAGCAGGAATCAGGGGGGCGGGGGCAGCTGGCCACAGCCGCTGGCCCCGGACTCAGCAGTGACACTCAGCCACCCGTTCAAACACTGGGGCACACTGTACACAGCAGGAATCAGGGGGGCGGGGGCAGCTGGCCACAGCCGCTGGCCCCCGGTGAGTATAGTAAGTGAGCCACGCTGAGCGGGCCGGACTCAGCAGAGACACTCAGCCACTCGTTCAAACACAGGGGCACACTGTACAGAGCAGGAATCAGGGGGGCGGGGGCAGCTGGCCACAGCCGCTGGCCCCCGGTGAGAATAGTAAGTGAGCCACGCTGATCGGGCCGGACTCAGCAGAGACACTCAGCCACCCGTTCAAACACTGGGGCACACTGTACAGAGCAGGAATCAGGGGGGCGGGGGCAGCTGGCCACAGCTGCTGGCCCCCGGTGAGAATAGTAAGTGAGCCACGTTGAACGGGCCGGACTCAGCAGAGACACTCAGCCACCCGTTCAAACACTGGGGCACACTGTACACAGCAGGAATCAGGGGGGCGGGGGCAGCTGGCCACAGCCGCTGGCCCCCGGTGAGAATAGTAAGTGAGCCACGCTGAGCGGGCCGGACTCAGCAGAGACACTCAGCCACCCGTTCAAACACTGGGGCACACTGTACAGAGCAGGAATCAGGGGGGCGGGGGCAGCTGGCCACAGCCGCTGGCCCCCGGTGAGTATAGTAAGTGAGCCACGCTGAGCGGGCCGGACTCAGCAGAGACACTCAGCCACCCGTTCAAACACTGGGGCACACTGTACACAGCAGGAATCAGGGGGGCGGGGGCAGCTGGCCACAGCCGCTGGCCCCCGGTGAGAATAGTAAGTGAGCCACGCTGAGCGGGCCGGACTCAGCAGAGACACTCAGCCACTCGTTCAAACACAGGGGCACACTGTACACAGCAGGAATCAGGGGGGCGGGGGCAGCTGGCCACAGCCGCTGGCCCCGGACTCAGCAGTGACACTCAGCCACCCGTTCAAACACTGGGGCACACTGTACACAGCAGGAATCAGGGGGGCGGGGGCAGCTGGCCACAGCCGCTGGCCCCGGACTCAGCAGTGACACTCAGCCACCCGTTCAAACACTGGGGCACACTGTACACAGCAGGAATCAGGGGGGCGGGGGCAGCTGGCCACAGCCGCTGGCCCCGGACTTAGCAGAGACACTCAGCCACTCGTTCAAACACAGGGGCACACTGTACACAGCAGGAATCAGGGGGGCGGGGGCAGCTGGCCACAGCCGCTGGCCCCCGGTGAGAATAGTAAGTGAGCCACGCTGACGGGCCGGACTCAGCAGAGACACTCAGCCACCCGTTCAAACACTGGGGCACACTGTACACAGCAGGAATCAGGGGGGCGGGGGCAGCTGGCCACAGCCGCTGGCCCCCGGTGAGAATAGTAAGTGAGCCACGCTGACCGGGCCGGACTCAGCAGAGACACTCAGCTACCCGTTCAAACACTGGGGCACACGGTACAGAGCAGGAATCAGGGGGGCGGGGGCAGCTGGCCACAGCCGCTGGCCCCCGGTGAGAATAGTCAGTGAGCCATGCTGACCGGGCCGGACTCAGCAGAGACACTCAGCCACCCGTTCAAACACTGGGGCACACTGTACAGAGCAGGAATCAGGGGGGCGGGGGCAGCTGGCCACAGCCGCTGGCCCCCGGTGAGAATAGTAAGTGAGCCACGCTGAGCGGGCCGGACTCAGCAGAGACACTCAGCCACTCGTTCAAACACTGGGGCACACTGTACAGAGCAGGAATCAGGGGGGCGGGGGCAGCTGGCCACAGCCGCTGGCCCCGGACTCAGCAGAGACACTCAGCCACTCGTTCAAACACTGGGGCACACTGTACAGAGCAGGAATCAGGGGGGCGGGGGCAGTTGGCCACAGCCGCTGGCCCCCGGTGAGAATAGTAAGTGAGCCACGCTGACCGGGCCGGACTCAGCAGAGACACTCAGCCACCCGTTCAAACACTGGGGCACACTGTACAGAACAGGAATCAGGGGGGCGGGGGCAGCTGGCCACAGCCGCTGGCCCCCGGTGAGAATAGTAAGTGAGCCACGTTGACCAGGCCGGACTCAGCAGAGACACTCAGCCACCCATTCAAACACTGGGGCACACTGTACACAGCAGGAATCAGGGGGGCGGGGGCAGCTGGCCACAGCCGCTGGCCCCAGTGAGAATAGTAAGTGAGCCACGTTGACCAGGCCGGACTCAGCAGAGACACTCAGCCACCCGTTCAAACACTGGGGCACACTGTACACAGCAGGAATCAGGGGGGCGGGGGCAGCTGGCCACAGCCGCTGGCCCCCAGTGAGAATAGTAAGTGAGCCACGTTGACCAGGCCGGACTCAGCAGAGACTACAGCCAGGCTAACCCAGAACCTCGGACAGGGGGACCCTCAGCCGCGCATGCTCAGTCACACACACACACCCATATTAGTCAGCTGGGCAGCTGACCGCTGTGATAGCTACGGGGAGCCGGACCAGACCGCGGTGACTACAGCCAGGCTAACCCAGAACCTCGGATACTTTGTGCTATCTTCTTCAAATTTGAACCAGGTGTTCACTGATAGTGTGCTTACAGGCCTATACTGTCATTTTCCTATATGGATAAAGCCACACAGACCATTTTTTGTTTTTTTTTAATTATTTTTTTTTAGGCGGACAGAAAATCTGAATTTTTTGCTCACTTACTGGCCCACTGCTCTTTTCCAGTAATATCTAAAGTGTTTTTGACACTTTCACAAGAAACTCTATAGTGTCCCCTTTCTGGCAAGCCCTCATTCATGCATGTAGTCAAATTGGTTCAGAAACTACAGCCATTATAATATGAGGATGGAATTTTAAGCGTTTTTGCTTCAAAATAGGGTGGGAGTGGAAGAGGTTAATGCAACACTGGGCGGGCGGGTGTGTGTGTGTGTGTGTGTGGGGGGGGGGGGGGGGGGGGGTCACTGTGTCAGCGCGTGTGTGTGTTTATTGGATCTTTATTGGATTTTTATTAAAGAAACATAAATTGCTTTACGACTTGGCTCAGCCGGCGTCAACGTTTTTATACATGAGCTGCGTAATAATAAAAATACCAAATAAAGAGACGGAGGAAATTGTTGAAACAAAGCAGTCAGACAGTTGGAGAGATGAAGCGTAATGAGCTGCGCTATAATGAATCTAAACCTCTTCTCTTTTTTAAAAGAATGAGAAGTAGGATGAATGTATTGACTCAGAAGTGAAGGCAGCCACCTGGAAATGTAAGAACCAGCCTCTTTATACTGTAGCCTCTCTCATACTTTATAAATCAGTTTAAAGACATTATTAGACAACAGCTTCAGTCTGTTAGATCGGTGACAGTAACGTCAGAGTAAAGTGCAGGAGCTGCTGCCTTTCCTCTTATTTGCACAGTGTGAGCTGTAAAACCACAGGAGCTGCAGTATCAACATTATCACAGACCATAATTATCACATGTGCATATTACAAGAGGACTCATACATGCAGTGTACAGTGGTTTGGCTCAGCGGGAAACTCACCAGAGAAGAGCGCAGCTCCGCAGTCAGGCCGTTAAAGTGTGGTGAATATGATCTCATCATTTGTGTTAACAGAGCAGATCTGATTCTGAAACAGCTTCGGTTGTCGTCGTCAAGTCCTTGATTTATCACAGTGGATTTATAGAAGAGTATCAAACCTGATCAGGTGAGGCACTAATCAAGACAGTGCAGCAACCGCTGGACAACTGATTGTAAGTGGGTCGATCCACGTTTAAGTCAACCCACTAATGTTAATAGGAAAGTTACAGTACTGTCTATATGGCACCAGTACACTCCTGATAGAGGGCTGTACTGTATATCCATACATTACATTCCTATATGGGCAGTTTTAGGTTTTTCCCTCTGATCATATGTTGAAATATGTAATTTGAAGAGCACCAGAGATGGGTAGGAGGGAGGAAAAAACCCAGTACACTTTACCACTTGAAATTTAAAGCAGCCAACCCTGAACTGATGACATGTGGTGGAGCAGCTCTGCCTTTGAAGAAGAAGACGACTCAACATGTCTGAAGCAGTTACTAGATTTTCTACTTCGACACAGGAGCGAGGAACGGAGGGAAAGCTCTGGAGGGCTCAGGCGAACACACACACACACACACACACACAAACATGTAAAGCTTTACATCCCAGCGGGGGGGCCGTGCTCTGAAGCTGTGTAGGATCATGTAGATACCCTGCTCCCCACAGCTGTAACAGCATATGGAGCCGTGTTTGCCAGCCAACGTGGAGCCTGTCATTAAACAGCATTATTAAAATCACATACAACAGCGGGGTGTCAATGAGAGGCCTGGCTGCTGCACACTGATTGCTCCATTAATTATGTTTTTTTTGTCAAACATGTTGTTCCATGGGAGGCGCACACTGTCAGTTTGGCGTTTTGTGTTGGAAGTCAGATGATAAATATGGTTTATTCATTCCAAAATTGACTAATTATGTTTCAGGATGTGGGAGGTGTGTGTGTATTTGTGTGTGTGTGTGTGTGCGCGCTGAAATGTGGGCAGCAGGTGGAACAGCAGGTAGTCACATCAAAGTGGTTTGTGTCACACTAATGCAAACATCCCGAACCCACAGACAGCTCTAATGGTCTGAGACGTTGATGCTGAACGGACCAACGTACAGTATTGATCTCTACTAAATGATATCGCATCTCTGCACTTTATTTTGAAGAAATAAACAATTGAAAGTGCTTTAATCAAACCAGTGTTGCTGCTTCTTTCACATTGAATCTCTCCTCTTGTCGAATCCTTCATTACACGTCTCAAGTCTAATATCGTCACGTTCAAAACAAATGGACAAAGTCAAACAACATGCAGCTCAAATAACAGTCTAATCTCACGTCTCTGTGTGTCTTCGGTCGGTAAGAGCCTGAAAACAGTCAGCTGGTCAGCAGCAGCAGACTTAACATTGAGCTTTATGATTAAAATGACAGTCTTGGAGATTTGACAGGAGTCGGTCGAGGGTCAGTTGGATTTACCTGACTTTTAAAGGAGCAGCAGGAGCATCAGCACAGAAGCTACTGTGGCTGGAGCCAATCTGCACAAACCTGTTTTAGCAGCTTTATTTTCATTTTATTTTTATTACACACAGAAGAAAGTGAATGTCATTTTTATTTTGAATATTTTCAGCGCATCATCTCAACCTCAGTAATAAACTGAGTGATGCACAGTGTGCAGTAAGATCGACTTTTTGGCAGTTGGCTTGTGGTCCAGTGATTTCTTTTGATCATCGTTATTTCGATCACTTTGCAGATGAATCAAAAGACTGATGCTGCCAGGACCAGCCATCGCTGTAATCATCATCTTCTTCTTCTTCTTCTGATGTTTTTTGGCAGTTAGCAAACGGCTTTTTGATGCACGACCGGCACCAGAGAGAATTAGATGCAAAGTGATATGTTAAGTTCACCATCATTAACCAATAAACAGCTTCCTTTGTCTTCAGCCTCAGCTCTTCCCTTCCTTTGACATTGTTTTACTCTTTCTCCTTTAGCCATTAAAAGACATTGATACAAAGCAGCATTAACACACACTGACCAGAAAAAAGGGATCAGATTAACAGAGATCAATCAATCATAAGATGCCGACCCACACTCTCTGATCTCTGGAGTACTGTTAGAGGACCACCAAGATAACCACCACTGTATCTGCAGGCCAGGTTGGGTTGAGTCCATCAGTCCATCAGTGCCTCTAGCAAAGCAACAAACAGAAAAGATGTTAAATGATAAATATCAGTAACATGATATGCAGGTGAAAACAGCTGCCATAACAACTCTACCTCTAACCCTTCACGTTCGAGGAGCTAATCTGTGTTGAAATGTCTGTTGGACTCATTTGGCTCCGAGTCCACAATCCTTTAATGGCTGGAGGAGATTCCCTTTAGATAGAGATGATGAATAGAGGCCATTACTGGTCCACCAGTTATCACAGTGTAATGGAGACAGAAACAAGCACCACAATGCAGAAAGGCTTGAAGACGATGAGAGATAAATGTAACATCACAGACAATTAAATTTGAGAAAGTGGCTCCATTAGTTGTGCTGTGATTGATCTTGGTGCAGGGGCGTTTGGGCCGAGACAGAACTTCAACACAATAAATCGCACTAAAGTTAGACTTCATGATCCATCATCTTTCCTCTGTGCCGCTGTCAGAACAATAACAATCACTGTCTTATTCACTTCAGTCTGCTCGGTTTGACAGTGTCATGCAGCTTGACCCTTTGACCTCTCTCGCTCTGACACAGAACATGTATGAATCCCATGTCGCAGTGGACGAAAAAAACAACACTTGACAAATATGGGAGAGACAAAGAAACAGGGATAGAGGGGGATGGGGGTGGGAGGGTTAAGGAAAGATGTTTGACAGAATAAGAGCATACCTGGAGAGCATGAGCAGAGGCGGGCAACATCTCAGAGAAGTGCGACTCGCTAAAAGATCAGGAGAGTTCATGGTGATTTAAAAATATGGCGTCATGGCGGAGACAAACCTATGCATCACTATCTCACGCAGACAGTCAACTTATGAAAATAATAAGATGCTGAGAGTATATTAGAAACCTCCTGATGCTCCTGATGCCTTAGAGTCCAGCCAGGTTTCCTGTGTGAGCCCCATGAATATTCAACTCACCCACAAAACCTCTGGTGACAGTTTAATCTGCTCACAGTAAAATCTGCATAGACGACTTCCTGCATTATAAGTGTAAAGAATACATGTTAAACCCAATGAGAGAGAGGCGGCCGTGAAGCCAGGCTGTGACGTTTCACTGGTGTCATTCAGACAAGGTAAAGTCCAACCTCAACAGGAAATTGAAAAAGCAAAGACTATTGATATGCTGTGTTTAAACTGTGACATTTTACAAATTAGAAAGTGTTAACCCATATAAATGTCACGTAAACTGACCTTTAAAACAACAAGGAGACTAAGATACTGTGGCTTGTTAGCTGTTTAATGTTGATTTAACCTTCAAGAGTTCAAGAGAACAGATGAGTTATTCTTCAGAATAATGATCATCAACATGTTTTTTTTTATTTGCATATTCCCATTATGCATAAATGGCCAGTTTTTGCTATTTGAGTTGTTTTTTTCTTGTTGGACTCCATTATCATAACTAACCATGTCATATTACTCATATGCCAGTAATAGATGGAAAGGACATTATTTTGTATTTTCTTAAGAGGGATTTTCAAACTTGAGTAAAAATGTGAAATCCAGTCAAATGTCAGTTTACTGACTGTGTTAGCGACAATTATCAAGCTAGCTTGCAGTGTTGCAGAGTTGGTGTTTTTCTTTCTTTATTGAGGGATGTGATGAACAATCTCAAGAAAAATTGATGGCAATGATGGAAAACTGTGAAGACAGAGAGACAAAGAAAACAACAAAGACAGGAAAAAAAAGCTTCAGAAGCAATTATGACTGATTAGCTGTAGCACATTTTAAGCTAGCTGGTGTGTTAGCTTGTTTGCTGACAGTAGCAACAACAGCCAAGTAGCTTAGTACGACAAAGTCCGGACATCATTGAGGAGTGGTTATTTGTGTTTATTGATATAACAACACATCAACAACTCAGATCAACTTATCAACGTCTGACCAAAGCTTCCCTGATAAGATTTATGGAAAAGCGAGGTGAGGTGGTTGCCTAGCTAGCTGTCCAAGATGGCGGACCGGCTGTAGGACTTCCCGACGTTAAATCGATATAACGTCACATGAGGCGTCATCCTTCACAAAACTGATCCACCACGTTATGAATGTAATGTTTAATCAAGCTGACGTGACTCCAGGTCCACGTTCACCTTTCATTTCATCTCTGAACAGGTTGTCGCTGAAAACCACCTGACTGCACGTCGGCCCGCCCACAACCCCTCACCCCGGCCCCACCTGCCTCTCTGCTGATGATGGTGAGACGGAGGAGGAGGAGGAGGTGAGATCCCGGACGGTGCGAGCTCCACATTCAGCAGCAGCAGCTGCCGCCGCCGGCTTCCCTGTGCGTTAAACCCCACCGAGCCGCCTTTTTGCACCTCCCGTACCTCCGGTGTCCTGCCTCCTCTCGGAGTTGTTGTTCGGGGCAGCTGCAGCCAGGAGAAGCAGACAGACTCGCGGGAGGGATGCACGCACAGGGTCCCTGAACGCCACACAGAAGTTGACGCGGCTGACAGAAAGAAGAGTCTCCTGTTGATTGAGCTGAGCGCAGCACGTTTCAGGAACATCTCCCACTTCTCCCACTCCTCCTCCTCTATATGGCAAAGTTCCTGGCTGAATTACTGGGATGCACACTTCCAGACAAGGGCGCTCCACCTCTGATCGAGGTAAGACCGACCAGCACTCCGCTTTATACACTGTAGTGCATAGATGAAGGTCCGGGCTGCACTTATACACACCATCACTTCTCTATGGCAACGGGACGGGAGGCTGAGGCTGTGCTCATCAACGTGATTGACAGGTGCTGTGCTGTAAAACACTTGATTAGCAGTGATCCCTGCGGCTCCAGGTTTTAACAGCCTGCTGCTGCTGTAGTCTGCAGCTCCAGCTACCGGTTCATTCAGCGACAACACGTTTATCCTGCAAACCGCCGCGAGGCTGCGGATTAATGCGCAGTCTTTGCGTCTGTACACGCTCACGGACAACCACTGTAATATTCCTAAAATGTCAGCTTATGCTTTATCTCTGGTGCTCATCATGAGTTTGTAATGACCCTGCATGGCTTGCTTTGTGGGCTCTGTATCTCCTGTACCTGTCCCTGTCCCTGTGTTGCTGTGCCCCCCCCCCCTCCTCCTCTGTGATGGTCTCCCTGATGCTTCCTGCCAAATATAATTTCAGGATGATTATGGACACCCCACTGGTTTTCTCAGTAAGTCGTGTCCGTGCGTCGCTGCCAGGGAGCGGAGTCTCGCAAGGAAGGGCTGAGACTCAAAATGCTGCTAGTATGTGGGTCAGTGTGCCACACACACTGTGCCACACTCTGTGTCACACACACACACACACACACACTGCACCTGTTCTCTACCTTAAAGCCTGAGGACTGTTTACTCACCTCCAGCTCCACACGGATGGATGGATGGATGTGCTTTTTGTCCGATAACTGGGTTTTTATAAAGAAAAGCTCAACTTTTCTTGTCCTCGTGTCTTATAGAGTAGAGTAGAGGAGTCAAAGGTGTTTGCTGTGTGTGTGAGTGTAGTTCACTCTGTCTCAGGTGGATGTAGGAAGCAACGCCACTGTGGTCGTCAGGTGTTTGACCTGGAAGGGCGACGCTTGTCACGTCATGGAGCTTTTTGTTTGTTTGTTTGTTTGTTTATTGATGGAAAATGGCATGGGAACATCTTGAGGGAAAATACTCAGTACAGTGAGAGGTGTTGACAGGAGGTTGAAGGGAGCAGGTGAGAGGAGGTGGAGAAACGGTCCTGCTAATCAGTTAATTAGTTAAACGTCTCTGATTGGTTCAGAGTCGCTGTTGCTCCTGGCGACCTGGCTCCACCTCTTTACATCCTGAAATATCATGAAATTCTCCACATTGTTATTGTTGAATGTGCAAAATGCAACAAAATACAAGCAGGTCACTTTCAGACAGACATGGTCCTGGTTCTGGCTCTGGTTCTGGACCTGGTCCTGGAGTCTCAGACCCTTGGTGCTGCCTGGTGAACCAGTCCATTGTTCACACCAGGTTAAGCAGAACCGAAGTGGGCGGACGTTACTCCGTGTTACTCAGACAGAAGTAAACACAACAGTGGCAAGATGTCTTTGTTGCTGTCTCTGTCGTCCTCCTTCAGTTTCTCTTGTGCCGCTTTCTAGCTTTTCTTGAAGTTCTGTCGATGCCCAAATCTTCACCCAACACTTTGTTCGTCTCTTCAGCAGCTCACTGCGAGGTCTCCTCCATGTTGTCACTGCTCGCCCACACTACACGCCCACGGCCGACCAGAGCCCTGCTGGTGTGAGACCCTGATGATCCCTGCACTGACTCGGTGGACGTGTCTCAGACTGTGATTGAGTGAGACGGTTGTTTGCAGCCTGAGGGTCAGGTCTCAGTGAGAGAAGAAGGAAACATGTTTATTTTTCTCTGTTTATTTCTGACTTTTCTCAGATCTGTGTCTCTGTTGTTGTGAGGAGCGGTGGTCAGCTGCTCGGCTCCTCTGCCTGACGCTGTGACAGCTTTAAAGGTCAGCAGCGATACTGAGCTGGTTTGATGTACAGATGGTCGGATAGACTGCGTTTGCACCGTCTGAGGTTTGATCAGAAGGTAAAACAGGAAGTTTCCTCTCAAAATAACAGTTTCCTTTAAGAAACCTGTGTCTTTTATTGTGAGATTGGATGTTACAGAGAACCATCCTGAGCCTGGTGCTTCGATATGGTGGAGATGACGATGTGTGAGAACAAACAACAAAGTAAACATCATCATTTCCTCTGCAGCATCTCTGTCTGTTCATATAACACATACATATACGTAGGCACAGGCTGATGTTGGTGTGAATGGGAGTTAGATGAGATCAGACGTGTTGCACGATGTCGTGTAATAATGATGAACCATGTTCCTCCAAATGAAACACAATTGGTTCGGCTGTCCGTTGTGAAGAACAGGTCCTGACGGTCGTTGCGTAACAACGGCTCTAAATGAAAAAAAGTTTTAGATTTGATCTCATTGGACAACACACACACACACACACACACACACACCAGCTGTAATCCACCAGCAGCACCAGCAGCACCACAGGATAGTTAATCCACCAGGCATCATCTCAATCTGCCTAACACACACACACACACACACACGTACACACACACACACACACAGACTGTGTGTGAGTCAAGTATTAAAATCATCTCAGAAATGTGTCGGGGAGGATCATCATGGTGACTTCTGGGAAAATGAAATGATGACCTGCTCTGTTCGGCTTTACCAGGGACAAAGATTAGATTCACAGGCCGCCCGTTATATAAAAACCTGATTTCCAATTCCACCTTAAAAACCATGAATATATTGAAGAGACCGCGCGGAGCTCAGACGGAGCTGGAGTCGTTTCATTACAGAGGAGAAATAAAACAGCTCCTCTGTACATGATGGGTGTGTCCTGATGATCCAGGGCCAGCTAATCTACATGAAACACCATCTGTAAGGCCTGTCTTTTTCTTAGCTCAGTAACAGCAGTGTGTGTGTGTGTGTGTGTGTGTGTGTGCGTAGGCATGCTCTATCCCTTCTGTTTTCTACTAATAAATCAGAGTGGGCCCAGTTCTGGTGGTTCTGCTGTGACGTGAGATAAATCGTCAGGGTCATTAGATAATTACAGATCGAACACAAACCACAACCACATGTTTTTTTTTTTTTTTTTCCTCCAAATGACTGTGGCTGTTTGTCGGTGCTGTTGCCCCACTGTTGCCCCACTGTTGCCCCACTGTTGCCCTCGGAGGAACTTATAGTCGACACAGAGGAAAAGAGGCCCCTAACATACACCTCTGTACCGTCCTTCTCATGTGATGTGAATGAGGCATCATGGGAAATGTAGGATTGGGTGATTTTTGTTTTTCACTATGAAAAGTCAGAGTAAATGTGTTTTCAGCAGGAAGATGTTGGAAATAATGCAGGTATCTTCAAAATAAAAGCCCCCTGACCATGATGCATCAAATCCGTCTTAACGAAGAGAAAATTACAACAAGTTTTAGTTTGACTTATGTTTAAGATCAAATGTGCGTTGTTAGATCTTGGTCCAAGCGTGTTGCGTGCTGATTGGTTTGCAGGCGCTGATGAGATTTAAGCTTTTATTTTGTAATCTAGCTCAAGTGGTAGATCATTTTTCAGTGCTCGATCGTGTCAAATGAATGCGATCGGTTGGTTTGAAGTACAGACTCCATTGAACTGTGACGTCTGCAGCAGCTGAGTGTGATGCCTCTTAGCTTGTGTTAGCATCAGTGAGTCCTTCTGAAGAGAAACATGAAGCTTTTAGGGAGAGAGAGGAAAAAATAAAGTCACTTTCTTTTCACTTCATCACCTGTGGATCCAAACACACACACCGAGGTTGTTGTTCTTCTCCTGAGAGCTTTTATTTTGAAAAAAAAAAGCGGCCGCTTGTTTAAAATCAGAGCTTTTGTTTCATGCGACTCATTCTTCTCCTAATTTCTTCTCTCCCTCTCTTCTGCATCCGTTCCTCTTGCTCTCTGCACTTTGCCCACCTTTCTTATCTTATCATTCACTCACATACTGTCTCTTGCTGCTGCCAGGCCTCCTCCTCCTCTTCCTCCTCTTTATTCTTTGGCAGACTTTAAGTGAGGCTTTATTCGCGGCGGGGAGTTTGTTTTTGTGAAGTACTGTTCAGCTTGTTTTTCTCAGGGCAGAGAGGAAGATTAACATCGCTGCACTGTCAAGGCCTGTCTGCGGGTTTGAAATGACGTCTGCGAAAATTCGGAGGAATCCAAAGAGGTGGTTTCAAGGAGGGGAAAGTTTGAGAAAAACACTCTGAAGCAGAGGAGTTGGACCGTGACCTCGGAGAGTAAGTTGTGTACATGACATGCAGCCTACAGTATGTATTACATGCTCAGGGTGTTGCCACGGGAACGCTTATTTCCTGTGTATGTTGGCTCATATTACTCACATTGTGGCGACTGAACTTCCTCAAATCATCATGATGGGAATAATTAAGTTTTTTTAGTTTGGAGACTCAGTCTAAAGCTCCATACGGTATAAAGGTAGACGTGTGTCTTAAAGCTCCATACGGTATAAAGGTAGACGTGTGTCTTAAAGCTCCATACGGTATAAAGGTAGACGTGTGTCTTAAAGCTCCATACAGTATAAAGGTAGACGTGCGTCTTAAAGCTCCATACAGTATAAAGGTAGACGTCCATGTGTAGTGTGATTATAAAGCAGCTCTAGGTTCTATATTAATACTGTGAAAGTATCAAAGCCTCAGTCCACAGAGAAATGCACACAGCCTGTATTCAGACACTGAGCCTTAAAACCAGCCGTCAGGACTTCCTGTCACTTTGTGATGTCACAACTAAGCAGTCACCCTAAACTCCACCCCTCACCTGGACCCACCATCCAACACTTTGCAGGATTTGGTTTCTCTGGTTGTTTTATACTGAAATGTGCTCTGTTTTATTGGATCACTCAGAAAACAATCAGCCAATCAGAAGAGAGGCTCAGAGCCTCCTCTCTTCTGATTGGCTGACACCGACTTGTTGTTACTAGAGCTCCAGAGAGAGGCTGAGAGAGGAGGTGGAAAACTACACTGAGATGGTTACATACAAGTATCTGCTTGTTATGGTTTTAGGACTGTAACTCTCCAGGAAATTAGATTCATTTCTATTGAAAGCAACAGAAACGCAACTCTGTGTGTGTGTGTGTGTGTGTGTGTGTGTGTGTGTGCGTGTGCATTGTTAGTTAATGTATTCAGAGGACGAGGACGCTCGGTGCATCAGAGCATCGTGTTCCCTGTAATTAAATTCTAATGCTTCATCTGTTGAGATGAATTTGTGTGGATTTGTTTTAAAATGTTTATGCCAATAAATATGTTTTTGTAATTACTGGTGACAAGTGAAAGCAACAGACGCATGTGGATGAATATGAATCAAGTGGTTATGGGTAGAAAATGAAAGAAGACAGTTCAAACACAGCCTTTTTTTTTTTTTTACCCCGAGTCGTCTGGTTAGTCGTCCTCTGTCTCCTGTGACCTGTGATGATAGCCTTGGAGAGAGGGAGCTTTTATTTTGAAGTTTGACTGAAATCAGTTTTACTGGAGAGTCAAAAGAACGAAACATACATTTCTTTGAAAAAAAAAAAAAAACACCTGGAAACTACAGCAATGATTCAATCTTTGTGTATTTAAAGCAGCTTTATGTCACTGCAGCAGAAGTTTACGCCTCAAGGTCTGAAGTGACGCACGTTAATGTGAAAAGAATCCTTCCCATGATGCAGCAGTTTTATTCTGCTTTTATTCTCCTGAAACTCTGTTTGTAACGTGTGGCCATGTCTCGTCCTTGCTGCCTCCGCACAGAACAGCCTTTCATGATGATGATTGTGTGTGTGTGTGTGTGTGTGTTCAGCTGAATGTGGACCAGCCTTTTATGTCAAGTGTGTTTTGTGGGGGAAAGAAGCCAAAACAGCCTGTAATGTGCAAATGTTAGACGACATTCAAGTGTTTGTTTGTGTGTTTGTGTCACTGGAACTCATTTTTTTTTGGTCTGTGTAAGGGAGAGAGAGAAGAGGAGGAGGAGGAGGAGGAGGAGGAACAAAGCGACACAGAAAAAAGTATTTGGTGAACAGAAAAGAAAAGCGACGGATGGAGAGAATAAAGAGCCAAGGTAATCTTAAGTGTAAAAAAAAAAAGCTTCTATCGCTATGACAACCATTGAAACGGGTGCACGGAGCAGAGATGCTGCACGACTTTCACCAGGGTTTAGTTCTGCAACACAGAGTCGATGTTTCCTCATCCACCGCCAACACTTCACTTTGTCTTACGCCTAAAAAAAAAAAAAAAAACTTTATTCACACAAAACTTTATTCACACAGAACAATGAACATGATCATTGTCTCCCTCTTCTTTGTCCAGTCCCTCCAGAAAAACACAATGATGTGATCACATAATCCAACACGACCACGAGTCTGCTTGCTGCACGAGTCGCAGATTTCCACGCATGGCTTGTGGCCGCGTGCTTTCATAGTCCCCTGCATATCCTTGCATTAAGTTGAAAAACGATGCATGTTTACCTCACACAAGAGGGAGCAGCCGTTTTCCCACCGTCGCCTTGGGAACGTTACGAAGTGACGTCATGATATTCACGTCGCAGATTCCTCCATATTCCATCTTGTTCTTTCAGGACATCACACGATGATGAAGGACTGTTTGTCATAAGTCCTGCTCTTCAACGTGACTGTCGTTCCTCGTCACACTCTCCTCCATTGAGCTACACAGATAGGTGAAGATCTTTACGCCACTTCTGTTGTAATAGAAGCTCCTTCCTGTGTCATGATATCGTCACGCTCGTTTGGCTTCAGTTTGAACTTTGCCTCCTGCTGAATGTCAGTGTGTGTGAACTGCGGTGGGAACCTGTGAGTGTCTGTCAGCTTTTATAGCGCAGCTCAGATCGTCTTCCATTTTTTTGGTCCAATGAAAAACCCTCACATCCTGTAAATGTCACTGTGAGGACGTTTTACAGTTCAGACTGACGGACGGTTTGGATAATTATAATACATTTATATTCTCCGACGGCACACATTAGATTTACAGTCACATTTCTGTGAATGTGAACTTAAAGACCTTAACAAGTCGCTTCAGGGCCCAGACGTTGTGTTTGTTTTAATTCTGCTGTAAATCATCAGCTCAGACAAACGCTCAGCGTGAGGCCGAGGGGAGGGATCGTGTTAAAGTCCCAGGAAGTCGATCCATCACGCTCATCATTTATATGAAGATGGATGAGCAGAGAATTCATGAGTGACAGCTAAAGAGCCAGTAGAGGGAGCTTTTCTAGTGTTGACAAACACTTTACACCACCAGTCACATCCACACAGGGTTTGTTCCTACACTTATGATGCATCAGGAGCCACACGGAGTTCAGTATGTTGTCGGACTGGAGCGGCTGGGAATCGAACCGCCGACCCTCTGATTGGTGGACGGCTTGTTCTACTTCCTGAACTCAACAACCACAAGCTGAATCAACCCTCTCCTGATGTAGTGCTCCTACAGTGGCAGGCGCACCGTTCAATCAGTCAATCAATCAATCAATCAGTCAGTCAGTCTTCATATAGCAACATCTTGGTTGTTATGGTTACGATAATCAGCAATACAAATCGTACCCAACCTTTGTCTCCATTAGTTACAGAAATCAGTGGTCATGGGATGGTTAGGTTTGGGGGAAAGATCGTGGTTTAGCTTAAAAGATGATCTTTGTTGTCATGGTTACAACGATACAAACAAACGAACTGCTAGTTGGCGTGGGAATCGAACACCAGTCCCCTGTGTGAACTTCCTGTCTCTTCAGTCGACTCGTCCGTCCACCGCAACCTCCACTCTTTAACTCTCGGTCACTGCACTGTCCACCGTCATAATTATCTCGACCACTAGGTGTCGCCTGGCAACAAAGTGCAACAACGACCTTGTCTCGATTACCCCTTCGTCTCATCCTGATGTTTGCACCACCCGCCACACACATGGGCTGCAAAGAGGCTGAAAGCAAGCGCCTCCTCTGCTGTGGCTGCTCAAACGTCCGTCGGTCAGTGTTATCGATCATGTTTTATCACGACCTTTGACCTTGACTTTTTCACATCCGTCACACAGATCTGTTCCTGGGTTGTGAAAAAGCTTCCTGACTCATTTCAGTGTGTGAAACAGCTTCGAATCCAAGCGGTGGACTAGAAAATTGCGGACATGCGAGCGATTATCTTCGGGTTCCTTGGAAAGTGAAGTGGGTCTGCACGGAGGCCTGTGGTGTGTATGTGGTCAATGAAAAGCACATTGATATTCAACACACGAGCAGCGACAGGAACCACAGTGTCCCTGACAGAGCGCTGAGTGGTTCACTTATTGGCAGTTATTGTATCAGCTGCCGCTGTCGGAGAAGCTGCTGCCACGAGGGTCTTTCAGCGGGAACATCAGTTAAAGTATGAAAGTGTGTGTGTGTACGTGTGTGTGTGTGTGTGTGTGTGTGTGTTATATGTGTCAAATGAAAAGAGGTTTGGGATCAGGAGATCTGAGTGAGAAAGAAAAGTGGGATCCAGTGTGTGATGGTTTATGACACACACACACTTTCACACACAGGAACACACAATCTGATACGGTAAAATATTTGACTTATAACCATTTGATTCGTCCTGTGTTGGACGGACACGGAGGAGACAGTTAGTTTCCTGTGCTGTAGTTTCAAGTACTGAACTACAAAGTGAAGCAGCTGATATCGAGTCATCAGGTTGGAGATCTGTAGAGGTTAAAGTCTCAGTGGAGCTGTAGTGTGTAGAACATCTCTAACTCACTGTAAGTCGTCAGCTTCAGTGGATAACAGGACACTTAGGTCGGTTCAGTTTCTGGTTTAAAACTGAGAAATCCCTAAAAATATCGACAGGTTAAACCCCGAATCTGAGAAAACTGACGTCTTTTAACGCATTTTCACCTGAAGTGTCTTGAATGTCACCACAGGTTGCAGAAAATGCATTGACATCAGGTTCACGGTGAGATCATGATCCTGTCAAAGCAGAGCTTCCAGCTTGTTTACACTTGCAAACACACCTGCTCCGAGGAGGAGGAGCCCTGAGCTCACCTGTTTTACTTCAACTAGCTTGGCTCTGGACTTCCTGTTACACTGCCCCCTACAGGTTTGGCCTCTTGGTCATGACAGATCTTTATGAAAGCGATCTTGTGAGAACGATGTTATTTTATAAACCCATGCCTGAGGGTTTTCTGCCCCCACAGTTTGGCTGCACAGGATCAAGAGCCTGCAGAACTGTTGCAGAACCTGGATGCACTTCTCTTGACAAACTATCAACCTGCACCAGGAATCTAGACACGACTGACTCCACCTACACCCGACACTGAAGTCAGATATATTAATGAGTTTCCATTGATCTCGGTGTCTTCACTGAGATCCGATCCCTTCAGGCTGAATGCACAACCGGCAGAAAATCTGTTGTACCTGACAAAGTGTAGAGACGTTTCCTTTCCTGACAGGAAAGAGCTCCGTGCTTGGTGAATCTACACCTGGTCGAGCATCACGACACATTTTAAGGACACGATTGTGCCGTCTCATGTTTACATGAATAACTAAGGACTGCTGATTATCTCGGAGCACATCTGCACAGCAAACCTTTCCTGTACGAGTGTGTGGTTGAACTCGTGTGTTTCCCTGTGTGTGACTTTGGTTAAATTAGGACCGGAGCGCGTGGTCTGAGCCACAGCAGCTGCAGAACAGAGTGATTCAGTGGACGGTCCCTTCAGAGCGAGGTGTCAGTCAAAGCTAAGTGCTAATCAGGGAGGTTTTTCTTTTGTTTTTCTTCTTGCCTGGCAGAGCAGCGCCTGAGTCGATGAAGACTGTTATCACAGCCTCCTTCCTCTTCGTGACAAACAGCTGTGCTTCCTCCAAAGACGTGCCAAACACGAGAGCCACCAGCTTTCCCATTATCCCCGGCTATTTGTGTTCAAGTGCTGACCACCACAAAACTGAATGAATGAATGAATGATGAAGGGCATTGTGAAAAGTTCCTGAAGACACAAGTCCTCTAATGACGGCAAGAAACCAGCTCCAAGGAAAGTGGAAGATGTGAAGTTTCTACTAATATCAGGCTGTTAAAGTCTTTTATATGAAGGTTGGAGGCAGTTTAAAGGACAAAAGAGTGGGATATTTTGGGATGTGATGGCAGCTCTCACCCCCCTCACCTTCACCATCTTACCCAGATTTAGTGTTTCAGTGTAAACACGTCACTTTAAAAGTAAAAAAGCTGCAGAACAGGAGCTCTGCCTCTGTTTATCCTCCATGTATAGACCGTTTTAACCACTAGGGGGCAGCGTGCAACATGTAAACACACTCAACTGCTTCACTGCATGTGCTCCGCAGAGTTCAGGAGGTGATGGACTCTCACTTTTTATTTAACATCTGATGTTTTACATCACAGGATGCACTCACACACACACACACACACACACACACATTAAACCTCTGTATGACTTTGCCAGGGGAAGGAACTAATGAGCCTTCTGACAGCAGCAACTGGATATTTACATATTATTATATTACACATGTGACACATGCAGCACAGACATGTTTAAACATTCAGACGTATTAATTACTGCACCTGTAAACAAAGGAATCACTTAACACTTGGCGTCTGGTGACGGTAGCTGCATGAGTTATGATGATTTCCATGCATGATGTATAAAAGGATGATTTAGGGTGAATTAATAACACCATCGCAGCCTAAAGCTGCAGCGAAGAGACTGAAGAAAACAACACAAAAGGTGTGTGTGTGTGTGTGTGTGTGTTCAGACGTTGGACTGGTGTGTTTGATGTGGTTTTCTCTTTTATTTCAGAGCTGTGATGTTCAGGTTGAGCCGCCGCCTCAAACCTCTCGCTGTAAATAATAGAAATCTACTCCTTACTCATGTCGGTGTGAACATGGCAGGAGAGGAGGGAAGGAAGGGGAGGGGAGGGGAGGGGAGGGTGGAGAGGAGGGAAGCGCTGGGAGTCGGGTGTAGTGGGGGCTCTGCAGGGAACGCAGTGATAAGGAGGTTCACACGGCAGTTTGGGGGCATCACCATCTGCCCGTCATTGTGTGAGCAGCCTGGCTGTCAGGGCAGCTGAAGCTTCACTGCCTTGCTCAATGGCCCTCTAAAGTTCCCTGGAGAGGTGAGTGATGCATTCACTTAACCTTCCTCTGAGGCGTGTGATCCAGACTCTTCCTCCTCTGACGTGTTTCCCATTACATCCTGAAAAACCTGGACTTTCATTGTTATTGTTCGTGTCCATGATGAATGAGAGCAGAGAGTCAGACATGTTGGAAACCTCGAGTTGTCCTGGAAAATCTTTTCAAGTCGTCTGTTCTCATGCTGTCCTCAGTGGACGGCAGTGGGTGGAGGTGTGTGTTTGTGTTTGGTGGTTTTGTCAGACGATGTCGTGGTTATAAAACCAGGATTTCAGCAGCAGCGAGAAACATGAAAGTTGCAAATACTATGTGATGACATCGTGGATATGCTAATTACACATTTAGCTCATCATGTGATGCTAGGAGTCTTTGATTTACCATGTTCCAGTTACAAGACGGTAACGAGTCAGAAAAGCGGCCATTTTGTTAGCTACTCTTGTAGTTAGCATTGTTAGCCAATAGCAGCTGGTAACGGCAAACCACGTGATAGTTTGAAGGTGAAAGCAACATAAGTTGTCGACAGGTAGGCGTTGCACAAAACAAGACTAAGTGTCTGATAAAGAGTCAAATGTTTAGCTTTGATTCACTGATGATGCACAGAGCGGCCATCTTGGATTGCTAGCTCATGGTTAGTGGAGTTTCTGATGGTGTAGGTGTCTGGGAGCCTCGGAAAATCCGACTTCTGAGTTGTAATGGAACGCACCATCAGACTTTGATTTACCTTTGACGTCCTGGTGTTTATTATCAGTTTGATCCCGTCCATGTCCCCCTCTCGTGTCTCCAATGTTTCCTGTTTGCATCATCACTGTGAATGATTTAATAACAGCTCGGGCCGAAGAATCATCTAAAGTAATGAGATTTAGTCGAAGGGCATGTGGCTGAGACGGTTAAATTAGCTCGTTATGTCTGTGCCGTACTTTAATCATCTCATCTCTCTGTAACACACGTTAGTTTTAAATTTTAACTGGACTGAGAAACTGTAACACGACGTGACCTCAGCTAATTTGTGCAAACTTTCCATTTTCTCCATTTTTCTTCCCACTGCGTATTTTTAATTACGAGTGAGTTTTTTCATCAAATATTCATTTTTATCTGCAGTTTGAAGAGCATCATACTGCGTTATGATGGAGCCCAGACTCAACTCCAGTCTCCCATAGTAATAACTGCACAGTGAAGGTGAGTTCGCTGACAGGTGTGAGCTCAGGTCGCATCAACATCAGCTGGAGCTTCTTTAAACTTCTGCGTCACTCAAAATCCTCGATGAACTGTTTCCATAATGTTTGTTTGAATCCAGACTTTCATCATCATTAAATCAGCGTAAGTACTGAGCTTTGAGCCTTTGATTTAAAAAAAGAAATCAATTCTGCAGCTCAAGTTTAGGAGAGAAAAGTAAGAACTGGTGGAACGAAGGCGGCAGACGGACGGAGGGATGGACGGATGGAGCTGCAGAGCACAGCCATTAAAAGATGGAGGGAAGGTCTCTGATCGTTTCTCCAACAGTTGGACTGTAAACAGGAGGCGACGTGATGCAGGGAGGGAGATTTCATTTTGGAGGGAACTCTGCAGATTTCTGTCGCTGCTGCCGCCTCCTCCGCCACCGCCACCGCCGCCGCCTGCATTTCAACTCTGTGCAAATATGCTTTTGGCTGCTGTTTGATTCCAGGAGACTCATTCACATGAATAGCAATGAGATATTCTGGATGCGCTCTGCATTCAGGAAGAGGATACCCCCTGCCAGTCTCACACACACACACACACACACACATAAAACACTATCTCACACACACAGGCTCTTTGGCCATCTTTCACACAGATACAGCATATATATGCTCACATGCATACATGGGGGGCAGGTCTCGTCAATATGTGCATGTTCACAGCCGCTCGAGTGCAGAGGAGCTGAATGTTTAAGGTGTCGTTCAAAACAAGTCTTTACCAAACTGAAAACAGTCTGCGGCCGTGCAGCTCTAACACTCGGACCGCTGTAACAGGCCGATCAGGTTTACGTCACAGAGCAGGTGCGACGCTCCCGGAGCAGAAGCACCACGGAGCTCCATCAACTCTCCTGCAAGAAGGAGCAGCAGAGGTTCGTGACTCCATACCGACGAGGATGCTAGGCAGCAGCTCATCCATTTATCCACAGCTCTGTTCAAAGGTCACTGAGTTGACCTTGACCTGGGAGGACAGTGAACCCCCCCCCCTCCCTCACACCAGGACCACCATGACCTCACCAACACCTTGTACTTCATTACCACAGCACCACTGATGCACCGAAGTCCCATGTGACCTTACACAAGCACACACACACACACACACACACATTTCTCCCTTTGACCTCCCACAGTGGGCAAACACATGAGTGTGTGACCCACTGACCTGGTTCATCTGCAGCAGAGGGAGAAGGGCCAGGGAGGGGGTCCCTGATTGTATCGGTTTGTTAAAGATGACAGACATTTACTCCATCTTATTTACTGCAGGTTACCGTAGAAACAGCTGACATGGGTTAAATGTGGTTGTTTGGATGTAATGAAACCAGACAGATAAAGGCTTTTATTCATACAGAGCAGAGTCAGGCTGCTGCTGCTCGACAGGATGTCAATGCACCAAAGGTAACTCAACACACACACCAGCTGCTGTTCATCTGAACATGTTAGAACATGATACTGTAGGTTTATCACCATCTCATCTCATCTTAAGATCAATGATAGAAGTCATATAAAGGAAGAAATCCTCAGTGTGTTTGCTGGACGGTCGTTTGTCTGTGACACGTTCACGATCCCATGAGACAGACAGCGATCGATCGTGGCGACTCGGCGACCTCGCCTCCACTTCTCAGTTTTCATAACGAGTGTGTTTCCTGACCTGAAGGTTGCACAGCGTCGACGACGGCCACACCAACCAGCGCAGCTCTGTCACCGTCGACCCAGACTCCGCCCACCCTGCTCCGTCATCCGTCCACTCATACCGTGGCCGTCTTTCATCTGAGACTCTGGAGGTTGGTGTGTTGTTAAACGGTCTCTGTCTCGCTCTGAAGGGTCCACCCCCTGACCTGGGACACAGCTGATGGACTCATCACCTGAGACAAACTGGAGGTAAAAGCACACGTTGTGGTCTTGATCTAGTTTGAACTCACTTCCACCTGAAGTGTTTCCCTGTGATGTCATTTTCATTCTCGCTCCTCGTGAATCTCCAAACCAAAAAAAAAACAAAGCTGCACCTCTGTCTCCGTCGACAGAGAACAAACCTCCTCTCCAAAGATGGATGAGACGTCTGAAACTGAAATGTCAGAACCAGAACGTCCCGCTGAGCTTGTGATCAGATGAGGAGCGACACGACGCCACCCCCCCCAGCACACTTCTCATTTTCCTCGCCCCAGTGTCTCCTCACCTCGTCCCTCTCCTCCTATCAAAGAGACGCTCCATTACAACCACCACCGTCAGCGTGCTGCTGCTGCTGCTGCTGCTGCTGCTGCCGACGCTCTCCTCCTCTGTGTCATGTAGTATTCCTGTAAAGGTCACGGCAATTGTCTGCAGGAGTGAAACAAAAACAAGAAGAAGAAGAAGAAGAAGAAGAAGGGAATAAAACAAAAGGATGAAACTCTTTTCCTGTCCACTGATCTGATCTGATCTGATCTTCTCTGTCTGACTGGGAAACATCAACTTCCTGTCTCGTATCTTCAGCTGCTGAAGCCGACGTCAGACGTGAAGTGATGTCAGTGAGCTGATGGAGCTCGTGGAAGAGAATAGGAGTAAAAAAAACACACACACACACAAACACACACCTGTATTGTCATATTCAGGGTCACTACACCAACAATTTCAAAATAAAACACTGCATCTTTATTTATTATTATATTGTTGTGTTTGTTATGAAACTAACGTGTGTCTGTTTCATTCATTTACTAACAATGTCAGATTCGTCTTCATCAAGTCATTCACTACTTGTAAAGCATAAAACAACAAGGAGCATCATGGGAACTGTAGTTGTTGAATGTCTAAACCAGTGTCCACCTCCACCCACTCCTCCTCTTCCTCCTCCTCTTGCCCCCCCCCAGTTCCCTCCTGCAACAGAAAATCTCCAGATGCAGCAGCTCGTAAAATAAAAATCCATCCAGCTTCCTCCTGAAGGTTTACGGCTGCTTCCTGTTTCTGTTTCTGGATCAAACACTATAACCTCCTCTGTGTGTGTGTGTGTGTGTGTGTGTGTGTTTATTAAATTATCTGAGGTTAGACAAAGAGTGTTTGTTTTGTGTGAGTGTGTGTTTAAGAGAAAGTGTGAAGCCGTACATCAAACAACATCTAAACACACTAAATGTGTGTGTGTGACTGTTTAGTGTGTGTACATGTGGAGCTGTGTTTGTACCTGCAGTGTGTGTGTGTGTGTGTGAGAGAGAGTGTGTGTGTGAGTGTGAGTGTGAGTGAGTGTGCGCTGCCTGCAAGTAACAATCTTAAAATCTCTAGATCAAATGATGTCTTTGTCTGTGTTCAGAGTGTGTGTGTGTGTGTGTGTGTGTGTGTGTGTGTGTGTGTGTGTGTGTGTGTGTGTGTGTGTGTCTTCATTAGCATTCAGCCGAGGTCTCCTCCCTGTAAATAACTCCTGTGGGAGCTTCATGTTGAGCCTTTTAAAGACTCATTAGGATTCACCGTCCCCTCAGCGAAGACGTCGTCAGCGTCTTTGTCTTCGTCCTCGTCTCTCAGTTCCACTAATTGGTCCATTTGTCTCACTTTGTCTCGGCGGCAGCAGTTTAAACTCACACATTCACGTTGCGCGCGTGCAGGTGACGTTAACACAACTAAACGAGGTGGAGAGGGCGAATCAGGGCGGACGCTCAGTTGTCCTACGTCTCTCAAATCCACCACAGTGTCCATGTCTCTGTCCTCTTTGTCCTTGTTGGGATTTCATACTGTCATTTTGGTTTTGGCTTGTCCATGTCCACATTCATGTCCACGTTGTCAGGATCATTGGGATCTTTGAAGAACATCACCTCCTGGTTTCCCACTGCCGTAGTACAAGGGCTGCTTTTATTTTGAAAAGCTTCCATTTTAAAGCACCATGCTCGTAAAATACAAAAGTCAACAGCCTGCTCTCCTGCAGATTGAATCCATTGTTCATGTGTTGATCTGTCTCTTTCAGTTTGACCTGCTTTGCTCCTTTTGTTTGTGTCAAACCGTGAGTGTGTTTCACACCTGTGCAGGTTGAACTTACAACCATCACAACAACTGCTGTGTTTGGCTTCAACACATCACAACAACCATCATAAAACCATTTGTTCTGCACAAAGGAAAGTGAGAGCAGCTCTAATCTTCTCACACAGGGCCTGTGTGTGCAGTGTGTGTGTGTGTGTGTGTGTGTGTGTGTGATGACGCTCTGTCCTTGATATTCACACTGGTGTTTTTCTGTCCCCTGCAGTGTCGGAGCCAAACCCACCTCGGGCTGAGGCCTTCCTCCAAACAGCGGGTAGGTAAACATCTGAAGCCTCCAATGACTTCATGTCTCTGTGTCCTACACACACACACACACACACACACACAGCTAGTACAACATGTACTGTAGCGTTGTCTCAGTGTACACAAAACACTACGTGCTGATAACTAGGCTCAAAACATCACATGATGATGATCATCCTGCGGTGTGTGTGTGTGTGTGTGTGTGTGTGTGTGTGTGTGTGTGTGTGTGTGTGTGTGTGTGTGTGTAGCAGCAGAGATGAAACTAGTCGAGTGATGTGATTGGACGGCCGGTCGCTGACTTGGACCCACGTGGGGGCAACAAGGTTCAGATGATTGACAGCTGTTCATGCTGCACTTCACCTAATCTAACCTCTTTGTTTACGCTCTGTGATGTCACACATGTGTCATCAGTCGTGTACTGTAACTGTAACTGTAACTGAAACACACAACAAGAGGCCTGTTGTTATGTAACATGATGTGTTCAGGCCGTTGTGTCTCGGCGGCAAGGTTCTGTGTTCGATTCCCGGTCCCTCGTGGATGGAGGTCGTATGTTCTCCCTGTGTTTTCATGGGTTCTCCAGCTTCCTCCCACAGTTTACACACATGCACATGAGGTTGATTTGTGATTTACTCATCAGTTGTTGGCGTCTACATGTCCCCGCCCTCGACTTAGCACGCTAACCAGCTAGCACAGGTACATCTCAACACTTAACGACGGCGACTCACTGTGGCCTCGTGTGTCGATGTAACTGAAGAGAGGTTTATGTCAAAGTGTTACAGATCATCAGATCAGAAACATGTGGGTTTGTGTTCCACCTTAAAACTGGTGAAGACATCATGGGGTTAATGGGAAAACTGGGCAACTGCTGAACGTCTTTGAAGATGGTATCACACACACACACACACACACACACACACACACACACTGAACACTAGAGGCCACAGCTTTGATCTTCTCCCTCTGACTCCCACCTTCCTCCCCCCTCTCGCCCCTCACCCCCTCCTCTGTGACGTCACCCTCTCTTCATCCATCACATGATTTCACTAAACTCTGAAAATCAGACGACGTCCTCTTCAACACTGAATGACTCATTTCCCGCTCTTTCTTTTTCTTCTTCTTCTTCTTCTTCTTCTTCTTCTTCTTCTTCTCTCAGTCTTTGTCTGTCATCTTTCATCTCACCCTCTCCTCTCACTCATCCTTTGTCAGTAGTGTAGTGAGTGTTGAACAAACCTGAATGAGCCTGTAATCTGCTGGGTGCTCAGGTTACAGCGAGGGGGGGGGGGGTCACTGAGCATTGTGGGTCAGAGGAGGAGGAGGTGTTCGCTGGGGCTGACCTCATCCACATCAAAGCGGAGGAGCGACGCCCCGTGTCGATCACTTGAGAAGCATGAGGTCGCCGCTGGGCTTGTGTTGGTGCAGCACGTGGTCAGACGGAACATCAGGTGCAGGAGGTGAACAGGTTGAACGTCTGCACACGTCGTCCGTTTGAAAAATAAACTCTGAATCGACTCAGATTTTTGTTTTGTCTTGTTAAAGTCGTCTTCACGTGTTGAGAAGGAGCTCAGATCAAACGCCTGGAGACAGAGCTACAACACCTCGCAGCAGTTTGTGTGTTAGTGGGTCACAAGAGGGATCTGGTCCATGTGTGTGTGTGTGTGTGTGTGTGTGTGTGTGTGTGCAGGTGTGACATTTCAGCTGTTATGTAATGCATGGAGTTTAACCTGTTAGTGATGGATGGACGTGGTGAGAGAACAGAGCTGCTACTGTTCAGCTCTGCAGGCTGATGGCTTCATGGACGTTGGGGATACACACACACACACACACACACACACACACACACACACACACGTTTCACCTGCACAGGTGTCTTCACTTGGTTTATCCATGAGTGTTACTCAGTTTCCACTCTGATCACCTGACTAATCTCACTTCACCACTTCCAAACTGACCTGTGTGTAATATGGGATCATCCTGGATTTCAAAATAAAATGCTTCATCATGTACTGATCCACCCTCCTCCTCCTCCTCCTCCTCCTCCTCCTCCTCCTCCTCCTCCTCCTCCCTGTGCATCTTCACCACTAGCTGCACTCTTTATGAACAACAGGGGACACAGTAGATAGAGCCCCCCCCCCCCCCGGTCCCTGACACATCTGCTTCCTACCAGTCTTTTCTGCTGAGGCCTAATTCCACTTTAATTTCCTCCTGGACCTTCAGAACACACGTCCTGTCTGCGTTAAAGCCCACAGATTATTGTCCAATTTAAACAGTGTGTGTTGAGCTCTGTTGTTGTTTTATAGGCTGAGGACACACACTCATCGTCCTGACTCTGTGTCCTCACAGAGCGGAGCACCAGTACTGTCCACAGAGGGACAGTCCACAGAGGGACAGCTAGAGTCCACAGAGAGACAGTCCACAAAGGGACAGTTATAGTCCACAGAGGGACAGTCCTCAAAGGGAGCGTTAGATTCCACAGAGGGACAGTAAGAGTCCACAGAGGGACAGTTAGATTCCACAGAGGGACAGTAAGAGTCCACAGAGGGACAGTTAGAGTCCACAGAGGGACAGTATGAGTGAGTCCACAGTTGATCGGTGGGTTGTAGCTGTAGCTGTGTAACGTTGCATCATACAGAGGTGTTTCTGTTATTTTGACGCCTCTGTATTGTTTCGGAGACGACGGCTGTAGATAAATGTCCACCTGGTGGACTTAGACCAGTTCTCTACAGGTTCATTCACGTTTGCAGCGTCTTCACCTCCTCACGTCCTCGTTACGTTTCATTTTGGGTCCAATCAGTCGTCAGAGGAAACGTCTCAGAGCGGCAGGACGAACCACACGGTCCGTCTCTGACCAATATCAAAATAACACAACTGGCTATAAATACCCAATCACAGTGAGCCAGCACCGTGACCTGATTCGTTCATGACCTGGTTCATGGCGACTGACGGGCTCGGTCACATGCTGCACAAGTCTTTTCAAACTGGGGCAGGGGAGGCTGTCTGTAAATCACACACAATCACACGCTGACTGGCTGCTGACCAAGTTTTATAACAGCGAGAAACAAAAAGGAAAACACAGCAGCGGCCTGAACAGGGTCACGTGGAGGTGAAGGTACACGGCATCGCAGCTTTCATGCACCATATTTGGGGATTTTCAAGGCGGAGATGTTTTTTTTGCCGTGTCCACACTTGACCTGATCCGCGCTGGCAGCGGCTGTCCGCTTCTTTCTCAAACAACTGTCGTTACATAAGCTGAAGTTCCTTTGTAGTGAAAGCTCCTCCAGATACTTGTGATGCCGCCGCTCGGCCTCCAAACCTTCTTACACAACACCTGTCTGATCTCTGCAGCTCTGTTACATCAGCCCTGAAGCTGAAGCTGTGGGGGCAGCTCAGAGTTTAAATCACTGTCAGCTCATTTTGAAATGGAAACTCAAACATGGGAATGAGTAAAGTTTTTAAAAAGGCAGATATCGTTTTAAAAACCTGACCTTTTGACCTCAGATTTTATATCCTAGATATAATATTGTATTCCTTCGGGGTTTCCCACCTCTGGTGACAGCTTCATCTTCTATCACTGTGACGCTGTGTTGCTAACAGACCAGCATGAGCCCTGTAAAACTGGAGACTCCTCAACTGGGACACACGACACGCGTCCTCGTCTCAGCCGAGTGAGTCGGACGAAACTGATCCAACGAGGTAAAACACATAAATCTATTGGCACGAAGCGGCGGCCGAGCAGAAACCTGCTGAGCTGCAGACAGAGCTCAGAGGGGGAGGAGGAGGGGGGAAGGTGGGGAATAATGATGCTAATAAAAAAATCCTAATTTATTACAGCGGGACAGATGCCTTTTGCCGAGACCGATGGTCGTCATCTGGCTTTAATGTGGACCTGACTGTGGGCAGCGCGAACAGACTAATGAAAGCTGCAGCTTTAAATCAGAAAGAGCCAACGGAGCAGAATAAAGTGCTTCCCTCTGCAAGTCGCTCCATCCGACCTGATGCCGATGAACAAAGGGATGCAGAGCGGCCGGGCAGCGCGGGGTGTTTCAACAAGCACGTCGTTGATCAGTTTGACCCGACGTTCACAGGCAAACACACAAACATGAAAATATCCCCCGACGTGTTTGTGCTGGAGAAATGAAGCAGCGCAAACACAAGTGACGTCACAGACTGTTGATGCAGCTCCTCTGTGATCAGCGTCCAAACAAGTCGGATCTTCACAGAGAAGCAACACAGGTGTTTTCTTTGCTGTCGTTTTACGTCCAAACACACGACAGCAGCTCTGCAGCCAGGAGTCAAGACTCAGATCCTGTCGTTTATTTTCCAGCAGCGGTTTTAAAAGTGAGAGGAAGGGACTCTGCAGCAGCAGCAGCAACGTCCATGTTGCCGCTGTCAGGGTGGGCGCTCGCTCAACTTTAATCTCCTCAACTTGAGCACTGGCAGGGATTTATGGGTAAAAGCCTGCAGCTGCATGCTGTTGCATAACTGGGCCTATTAGCCAACCTGTTCCTCTGTGACACACAAACAGGAAATCAATAAGAAAGGCCAGGTTGATGCCGCCACGCTAGATGCTGCGTTTATTCCCGCCTTCTGGTCGAAGTAATGTGAACGCACCTGCAGTGAGTGGAGGTGTGTGTGACGGTGTGTGTGTGTGTTGTGCTGCTGCTGCTGCAGAAGCAGAAACCTTGACGAGTCTAACATGCGACGCACAGTTATCTCCTCCCAGGAAACGAAGCCATAATAACGTATAGAGGAAATCCTCTTAGCACATATTAGCAGAAGGATTTATCTGATTAAATCGCCGCGGCTGTGCGTCGTTTGCTTCCTCTGACCCCAGGATCAAGAGATCAAGTCATATTTCACAAATTGTCAATGTAGCATCTTCTCACTGTTACAATGCAGCGTATACTACATGAGACGCTGCTATATGAGGCTGCACCACTCTGAGTAACTCCCAAAAGCAACCGCATACACAGAACGGCCGATCGGACCCACCAGCTGCTCCGATGACGGCGTCAGACCCGATGGCCTCCCGCTTTGGGAGCGCACATTTTGTGTCATGACGTGATTGGTGTAATCTGGGACCTTTGTGACCCCGTGCTGTGCCAGCGAACTAGCTGTTCCCTCACGCCACTTAGCCTTATTAGTTATTAATACAAGCCTGGGCTGAGAATCTGTGAATCATGCATGTGGTGGAGGAGCAGGGAGTGATTGAAGAGGAAGAACAGATTGTGGGTCACGAGCTCAGTGTTGCTTTTTAGGAATTACAGAAGAGGTTCGGTGATGGACGGGCCGGTTCTGAATCCATTAACGCCGTTTACAGTGTGGGGTTTCTGTGCTGCCTTCACTGTCTCGTCAGAAACACTGTGAACTTTGCCCACGAGCTCCAACGTGATTCATTTTCACGTAACAGCAGTTAAACCCACATCATAGAATTGAAAACTGCAATTTGGAAAAGACAAGTTGTCAATACTTAGTTGGACTTTACAAATAATAACCGGAAAGTAGCAGCAGAGCAGAGTCAGGTCACATGACTGAGGAGACGAAGGTGTCAAGGTTCGGCAAAATTTCAGATCGAAAGAAAACCTGAACTTTAATGCCACAGGTGCAGGAGACAGACAAATCAGGACACAAGGGCAGGAAGAAGACACGAGGGATTTCCAAAATAAAACAGGGAAACACTAAAAGGAGAACGTGGAGGATGTACATCACATGACCTCACTGACCATGATGTCATTTCTGATCATTGCTAACGATGATCCCATTGATTCTTCTCACTGTCTTTCTTCTCTTTCCTCCCCTCAGCCGACCATTTTCGGGACGTTGACCAATGAGAGGACACGGTTTGACAACAGACTGGTGAGTCACATGAACTCTTTCCTTCTCTTGATAAAACAACGAACTCAAAGTCAGGACGTTTGGGTTTCGGGGTCGTCATGGTGACGTGGGTTATGACTGACAAACAGCAAGAAAGGGGGAATTTTAATTAAAATTCCTGAGGATAAATATTCCTGAGAGCAGCAACATGTGTGTGTGTGTGTGTGTGTGTGTGTGTGTGTGTGTGTGTGTGTGTGTGTGTGTGTGTGTGTGTGTGTTCTGAGCTCTGAACATGTTGGAACGTGACTTTTTGTTCACATTGATTCATGGTGAAGTGAATTTCTGGCTGACAGATGGATGAAACCCTCTCTCTTTGTGGATGACGCCACGTTTTGATGCGACACAAAGATTTTCCTCGGCCGCTCGTGTTGTTGTGAAATGCAAATGGCGATGGCAGACGCCACAGAAAGTCAATTAACCAGCCACAAAGGAAATTATTAAGCCGGTCCGTTGTTTGCCTGGATAGATCTATCCAGAGAGAGAGAGAGGGGAGAGATGGTGGGGGGTGGTGGTGTGGCTGGCGGAGGGGGGGGTTGTCTCTGGTGAGCTGGTGCCAACTGGCATCAGTCGTTTAATTACTTAGCCCAGCGGCACTGAATGAAGTCGGCAGATTTATGGATTCGTCCATTTCCCGTTTATCAGGAAAGAATAAAAGTGTCCCTTCGTGCTCCGTCTCCATGGCACCCTCGGGTCCATGTGACCATGAAGCAGGATCGCCGCGCTCCACCCGCCCGGCCTCGGGCCTCGGGCCTCAGTGATGGACCGTGGCAGGTGGGTGGGCGGTCCGCGGCTGATTCGCAGGTACAACTAGGATCGCTGAATCTGGTCTGAAGCCAGAGAGCCAGGATTCATGTTCGGTGGCGTCTTGTTTGTTCTGCTGGGACCAGTCCAAGTCGCTCTGAGGAACACACGCCTGCACTTTGGATTTTTAACACACTCCAGTTCCACAGAGGAAGATTTGTGCTAAATCAAACCAGCGTGAGACGATAATGACTTTTCATTAGAAACTGTGAATCTGCTCGTTCTGAACTCACTGAGACACTGAGCGACCGTCCGTGTTCCCAAACAGACGACTTCTACTCAGTCAGTTTTCTTGTTTATGTGAAAATGGAAACGACAGAACAATGGCCGTCCTCTTTCTGTTTGCTGATTAAATGTGTTTTTATGTCTCGTTCTGTAAAGGCTTTGTTTTTCTCCTCAGGCTCTTCAGTCGGTCGGGTCAGTCGGGTCGGTCGGGTCGTCTCAGTGTCAGTAGGTTCAGATAATCTGGAGCAAAACAACAACGAGCCGCCAAAGACACAACTGCTGCTTTAACTCAACAGACTTCGGGTCATGGTTGTACCTGTTGTCCCTGCAACATCACCGATACAGGTCAAAGACAGTTTGTGGTGTGTCTGATCCGTCCCTGTGAGTTCAGCCTCCCTGTCGGGTCACAGATCAGACTTTTTAGGGTGTGGGGTTAGAAAAGCTGTTGAGAAGCACCATGTTACATAATCGCAGGGCTTCTCTGTTGCTGCTTTAAGTCTCTCAGATGATCCACTTACGGTTCATTTCCCTTCCTCCTGAAGTGCTGTGAGTCCAGGTCGGGGTATGTCGTGTGGAGCTCAGGAGGGTGAGGGTCCAGGTGGAGGCCAGCGCTGGTCGAAGATTATGCTAACGCGGCGGACAGTGAACAATAGCGCTCTCAGTGGGATAGGCAGCCGCCATGATATCACCACAGATGGCTTAACTCTCATGCATCACGGGTCTTTGTGGGATTAATCTAATAATAAACCCAGAATTGGGCCCAAATCCTAATTGATTTTCTTTTTCTTTTCACCCATATGGACGTTGCACTGTTGTAGAGTGGATAAATCTGACACGCAGCTGCGCCTGAGAAACAAACCTCAGATGGAGACTTTTATTTTGTAGAAAGAGAACAGGAAGAAAAAGCTTTAATTTTGACATTTTATGGATGTTAGGTCCAGAAATACAACAAACTCTAACCTCGTGTGAGTCTTTGACGCCATCGTCATTAACTCGTTCACAGCTCAGATTATTGGCTGCAGTCGTTTGTTGCCGATTGTGTTTCTCTTTGATTTTCATTAAAGATGAACAGAACGGCACCAAATGGATTTCACTGGATCCGAACCCGCTGACCGTTAACAGGGATGCGTTTCCCATGGCAACGGCTGCGGGATGTCGAGCAAGGGGACAAACTGAGAGTGAATTTTAATGAAGGTGGTGTTTGGGTTGTGTGTTGGTGTCTCCCTGTTAAAACCAATGAGTGACGGTGTTTACAGTTCATTCGGTCTTTATTGGCTCTGACTTCAGTCTCTTTTGTCTGACTGTAGTTCTGCAGATGATGAATTCATCAGGGAATCGTAGTTTTTCTGGACCTTTCACTTCCTCCATGTTCTCGAGCAGCAGTGCTGTAGGGTTTAGTGTGGAGGTGTCAGACGGCAGGATCGATCCTGTAAGACTCTCTCTGGAGCCACTGTTGGGTTTGTCCATTCAGGGCTACCGTACAAACATGGAGGAGGACCTGCTCCCATGCAGAGCTCATTTTAACCCAATGAAACTCAGTGATTCTTAGAGTCAGGTGATTAAATCACTGATTATCAATATTGTATAATAAATTCTGATGTGAAGTTCAGCTGCAGTTTTGCTCAGGGGCACTGTGGCAGGTGTCCTGCGATGGATGCATCCATGTCTGGTGCAGAGAATTGAACTCGGGACTTTCCCAGTGGCACGACTGTTGTTCTTTCTGTGAAGCCAAAATAGATTTACGCGCTGGGCTGTTGTAGTTAATTTTAACATTTGGTCCGTTCACCCTTTTGCTAACGTCGCAGCCCCAAGAGCATCGGTTGCATAACTTCAGCCGAGCTGAGAGAGGTATGGTCAGTATGTGGCACATGAAGGATGAGTGTTTAACTCTCCAGTCCAGGCCGGTTGCATAAGCCTGATAGAAGGGCACTGGTTATGTAAACGTGTTTCTCAAGAAAGTCAGAAACCAAAGTGCGTTCCCTCAAAGGCCTGATCTTCCTCCAACATCAGCAGCCCACTGCTGGGAGCGTGGACGTGGGCCAGAACCAGAGCACTGCACTGCTTTTTTTTTTTTTTTGTTCCTCCTCATCCGTTTGTGTGTGCAACTAATTTAGCAGCCGGAATGAGCCAAGGGCGTATAAAAGTACGCAGACTGTCAGATAAAGCCAAGAAGTCATGGTTACACCGTGCAAACACACTGTGTTTACATGCAGACCTACAGACCAGTGATGGGATTAGATGATGGCTAATTCACATGTCATGACCTCATACAAACACCTCTGTGAAGCCTCCCAGTCTTTGTACTGATCAGCAGCTCGCACTCAGTCTGTTGATTTTTCTTTATGAGACTCGTCGGTTTATCACAACAAGTCGTTCACACATTGTTAACAAACAGTTGACTGTTGAAGACGCGTGCTCACTGTTGTGTTTCAGGTTTTGGATGCATCACTTTTCACAGGTTGGTGGCAACGGGTTTCTTCCCTGGGGGATTAGTAACACGTATCTTATCGTATCTTATCACATCATATGGTATGGTATCACTTCCACCTAGAGTCCAGAGGTTGTATGGATCAGAGGTATAGCTAACAGATGTTTGGATGGGTTTAGGGCCGGTTCAGGGTCTTTGCTGCTCCTCATTCATATCATTGTGTGCAGCTAACCTCCAACAGAGTTCTCGATCTGCTTTCACTTCACTTCTCTCTCTCCTTTCAGCTTTCCGCTGGGACTCTTCAGCAGCTAGATGCTTCATTCAAGATGTTCACCTGCTCGTAGGAAGCTCTGTCTGTGTTTTAATGGTTTGTTTATTTGGAGCAGCTGCAGCAGCAAAAGCTGTGTTAACATCTAAATCTTCATTTATGGATCTTTAGGTGGAGACTCCGTGTTTAACACCAAGCTAACTGTTTGATGTAGTTCATTTTCTCTCCAGCTGAGCAGATGCTGACAGCTGTTGTCTGAGTTTTCCACTCGGACATTCCTGTCAAACTGAACATGTAATCCTTGTAGCGCCACATGTGATCAGAGCCATGTGGAGGCAGATTATTCCACCGCACCGTACGGTTACGCCTCCTGACTGCTGACATTTCAACATGGGGGGGGTTGAACCCCTGACCAGAGCTGTGTCAGTGACCGGGGGGGGCTCCACATGGCCCCCCCGAACGACCAGCAGTGAATTAATGCGTTTTAATGGCAGATGTTCATGAGGACGCTGTGATGTCATCTGTCAATCAAAAACGAAGGACAGCACCAGTGTCACTTCACAGTGTTTTCACGAGGGTCCTTCATTAAACACAATTATCTGGACCTGCAGTGGCCAACAGTGTGTGTGTGTGTGTGTGTGTGCTGGCATCTGACTGGACAGTGTCTCTCACACTCAAACTAACACACACACACACACACACACACACACACACTCACACACACACATGCCTCGAGATGTTATGTAACTGTGTCACAGCAGCTCTGCTCATGTCTTCACATGGACATACACACAAAGATAAACACTGAGCCACAGGGATGAAATTAGACGGCTGGGTGGCAGCGGCAATATCAGGTGGATCTGTGTGTGTGTGTGTGTGTGTGTGCGTTTGTGTGCATGTGTGTGTGTGTAACTGTTTATTTTGAGCGGTTAGCCCCACGCGAGCTCGTCTCAGGGCCTGCTGGTCTTGTGATTATTACTCATGACCTGGATACAGGCCTCCAGCTCAACTTGTACTCTTTTTAGTGTGTGTGTGTGTGTGTGTGTGTGTCTGCTGTGCACATTTAATACCTGGTATTCAGTGACACGCTGTATAATCCTCCACATGCCTCTGCTTTGAACTAAGGGAAGGAAGTGTCTGCACTCCATTTTATAGACACACACACACACACACACACACACACACTACATGCGTGTCTCTGCTTTAATTGCTGACCTCTTCCTCTATAAAGAGGACGGTGACCTGCTCGAGCCAAAATAGCGTCGGCTCTTTCTGGAAGTGTCGGCGTGTCCGTGTGACGACGTCTGATGGTTTCGTTTATTTCTCTGAGGAAGTTTAAACGTCATCAGAAGCAACTTTTGAGTTCAGACCTTTTTTTTAACAATAACTACATGTAAAGCAGTAAAGAATAACAACAGTGGTTGAAATGGTTGAGATTGAAGCTGCAGCTCATCCCACACAGACAGGAACAGATTAGACTCAAAGTTAATGTTCATATTAGAGTCATTCAATATAAATAAGGTTTATTCTTCTTCATATGAAGTTATCATTGTGCTCTGTGGCTCCAGCCTCTGCCACTAGTACTAGTACTAGTACGGTTCATGATAAAGTGATTAGTTGTCTCTTTTTTTCTGCAGTGAGAAAATTACATTTGCATTAGTTTGAATTCCTCACGTCTCCACACAAATGCAGCTACAGAAGGGAAAATTACAAAATAAAATACCAGCTATTGTCATTTTCTTTGTCGAAGTTCTCCTTGAGAGGGAAACTGCACCGTCAGGTGAAAAACCTCCTGGTCAGTGAAGACGAGTGAAGTCGTCTTCCTCCGTCCGTTGCTTTGATGAAAGGATGGATGTTTTTCTTTCTTTTACTTTGACACCTCCACTTAAACTTCCTGGCCTGAACACAAAGGCCAGGTTGACCTCTGACCTGCGACCTTCAAACTCTTATCTCTGACCAGACGTGTGCAGGCGGTGAACTGTGCCACCGGTGTGTTTTTAGGTCAGGAGGGCTGGAGGTGGACGTGGACATTTAGCTCTGTGATGATGACTTCCTCCGTGACACAGGGTCTAATACAGTATTACACTCACTAATATTCTGATTTATTCTCTCTCTCGGCCCCCCCCCTCCATCCCATCCCATCTCCCCACCCCCCATCTCCAAATCCTGTAATCCAAGAGGAAATGAAATTGGCTTAGTGACTCTGCGACCTATCTGTGGAGGCAGCGGCACACAGGACCTCAGTGAACAGTTTAAGCTGATTAACCCCAATAAGGAGAGTTATCTTATTAAAGCTTGACTTTTATAGGCAGCGCAGTGTCGTTTTATGAATATGAGTGAATGCAGGAAGTAAAAAAACAAAAAATCTGGCTTCAAAAATCTTGCGTAACTTATGTTTTCAGCTCAAAGGCCAAAGATCGGCGGCGATGACATCGTCAGTAAACTACTGTGATCAATAACGTTGATCAAATATAGGTTGCATCACAAGTGAGCAGCAGCTTTGTTTGTTCACAGACGTGAGAAGGAGCTGTTTTTATGTTGCAGCATAGCGTCTGTACAAACAGCTGGTTTGTGGATGGAGTCAAGTTTCATGTTGAACACACACTTTACAAAGACGAGATGAAACAACGATTTTTTTTTTTTTTCTGATTCTGCAGCAGGAGACCTGGAGTGTGTCTAAACAGCTGTGATTGAACATCCCACCAATGGTTTTGTCTGATTTCACTGTAGCGCCTGGAGCGTGAGCGACTGCGACAGGAAAAGGGAGCTAGAAAAGTGTTTCCTGTAACTTTATACCACATATTATACATGAAAACACACGGGGACGTCCTCCTCTTTCAGATAAGACCAGTCTTACCTCCCTACGATGTATGTACGGCCCCCCAGCTTGGGGAAAGTGAGAAGACAAAATCTGCTGATATAGTTCTCATGGAAGATGAATCCACCTTTTTAACTTGAACTACCTGAGGTCGTTGAACCTGTAGAAAGTCTTGACTGCTCTGCAGCTACCTGTGTGATGCTTCAGGAAGAGTCAGATCCTCCATGAAACCCTGCAAATCTGTGACTCTGTGTTTTTCAAACCTGTGCAGAGGCTGCAGCTCACTCTTTCATCACTGGTGGTTGTGTACCTGGACAGCACAGCGCTGTACAACTTCCTGTAACAGCAGACGTTTCTGTGATGATCATTGAAGGCGACGCCGGCGTCAGACACCTCTAATTATGAGCAGTCACAGTGGTGTGGTGGGAAGAGTGAGGCTAATGAGTTTAGCCAGTGATCCATGAGCTCTCATATTAAAGTCAGCTGACGCTACGGCGAGGAGGCGTCAAGCTTCACCTCCTCGTTCCTTCACTCGAATGGAAAAACAATGAGAGCGATGATGCTGAATGTTTGTTTTTTCTCTTGAACCTCAGGAGGAGAAAATAAAGCAAACATACAATTTAGTAAAATGCATTTTACATTGTTTTCCATGTTGTTTCAGCTCTGCAGTTATAAACGTCCCCAGCTCTGTTTCCTTTTCCCCAAATTGTCCTTTAGCATCAGAAGCAATAAAGAAATCGTGTGTGAAGCCCGGGGTTAGCAGAACAACAGCTCCTCTTATCATGTCCGAGCACAAAGCCTCAGAAAACATTTCATTTTAAATTTATGCATTGAAGATGCTCGGGGCTGCAGCGTGCATACATCAGCTATTAAACTAATGGGATTCCAGATCAAATAATAAACAGTTTCTCTTTGTTTTCCATTGTGAGGAGACCGAAATCGTAGCGTCGGCCTCAAAGCGGGGGATTTTCTCTCTTCATATTAAGGGGACGGAAGGGCTGCTTCATGTTTTATTCATGCTAAATCCTGGCCTGTGGCCTGCGAAGGCTTTTTATTCAGTTAAGTGAGATTACATTTGTTTAGTCGGTTGTTAAATTGTACAACAGGATAAGGCTGTGTAAATTTGCACGCACTGTCTGGCACAACTGGCGGTGGTTTGTTGGCACGACTGTCACGGAGCTCAGGAAGGAACGGGAGGAAACGTGAGGATTGAGTCGGCTGATGATGGAGCGACGCACTAACCGCTCCGTCTGACACGTGTCAGAAAATGTTTGTTATAATCAACCAGAGCCGAAGGCAGCGACAACAGAGGTACAGTGTTTATCCTGCAGGATGTGACTCACATCTCCCCACATTGTGAGTCCTGGTGTGTCGCCGTGGCAGTGGACTGTGGCCGTGTTCACGCCAAGTGTTAACCTGCGTCTTCAGTGATCGATCGCAGTGATCAGCTCTAAATCCCTCTGTTTACACTCGTTTTAAAATGCGTCTCCACGTGCGTCTCTATTGACGACCTGTGATCCGACCTCACTTCCTGCTTTGTAAGCAATTAATCAGGTGTGTGTTGTTAGACAGGTCTGTTGTCAGTGTGTGTGTGTGTGTGTGTGTGTGTGTGTGAGGGGTTGTGTACAGTTTTACAATAAAATAAAGTTTTATGCATTTGAATTTTTTGCTTCACAATGAAACTATGGCAGATGTCATCAGTAGAGTGGGCGGTCCTTCAGATGATGTCAGTAAAGTGGGCGGTCCCACAGAAGACATCAGTGAAGTAGGCGGTCCTTCAGAGTTCGTTAGTAAAGTGGGCCGTCCTTCTGTGGACATCATTAGAGTGGGCGGTCCTTCAGATGATGTCAGTGATGTCGGCGTTCCTTCAGAGCTCATCAGTAGAGTGGGTGGTCCCTCAGATGATGTCATTAGAGTGGGCGGTCCCTCAGTGTGACGTGACGTGCTCTAACCGCTGCAGACGTCTTTGTTTGTTGATGCTCTGTCATCAGCTGTAACATCTGGATCCACGTCAAGTAAACTGTATACACACAATGTCTTTAATCCCGTTTGGTTTATCAACAGACCATAATGATCTCCCAGATGCCAGGTTGTTTCTCTCAGAGCTCCCAGGGCGACATACAATATGTGTGTGTGTGTGTGTGTTTTTCACTTTTTTGGGCAGCTCGTGCAGAACGCCAGCCGCTCTGCTTTCATTGATTTCAAAAGGTCAAGTGTGCAGTTGTTTGCAGAGGCGTAATGAGAGCGATTGTTTTCAGCTCTCTGATCCAAAGGGCCGCGTTGTGAAGCTGCCAGATAATTAATGACTGAGTAATTAGCAGCTTTATTGTTTGTGTTCATCCATTATGTCACCGCAGGTTCACTCTTTCCTTTTTCACCGTGTTTTGATTGACAGGGCATTTTCCATTGGGAGGCTGGATATTGTGTGTGTGTGTGTGTGTGTGTCTATATATATATATGTGTGTGTGTGTGTGTGTGGCCTAATTTGCAAACCAGATCTACAATCCTGTGAATCTTAATGAGCGGCGGCTGCTGCAGTTACAGCTACTTCAGTGATGGTGTGAAGGCTGCGAGACAGACAGAACCCCTTTCAAAATAAAGTGATTTATTTATAGAGACTTTATTTATTAGAAAAAATAACTGAGATGATAAAGTATCTATCAGAGCAGATACGTCATGATCAGATTTATTTCTCGTTTTCATAATGAACGCATCAATGAGAGTGACTGGGTTTGACAGGTTGAAAACGATCACGTTGTCTAAGGTTAAGTGTGATCACAGGTGATCACACACCTGGTTTGTTCCTGTGATGTCAGAAAGAGACAAAGGCTGATGCTGTTTTTTATATATATTTACCTTTGTAAACAAACAGACTCGTGCAAATCCAGAATCCAGATGTCTGCCTCCGCTGAAACCTCATTTAGTGACCTTGACCTTTGACCTTTCACCACCAAAATCGATTCAATTCGTCTTTCGAATGTTTGTGTCAAATCTGAAAACTAACAGAGTATTTTTTTTTTCCCCCCTCCTCCTCCTCCTCCTCGTCCTCCTGGCGGCTCTTCTCTGAGGTCGCTGAGTTCACTTCGGAGGCCGTGACCGACCTCCTCATCGTTGACCGGCTCTTCGACGTCTCCTCTTTCACTTTCTCTCTCAGCTCCTTCGTGTCTTTTGAAAAAACAACTTCGCTCCTTCAGTAGAAGTTTTTTTTATTTATTTTTTATTTTATTTCCTTCCCACTCGCTCTCTTCTCCGTCTTCAGCTGCTGAACGAGCTCCAGGTCCAGACACCCACCACGCTCCTCCTCCATCTCCTCCGGGGCTGTTTGCAGCCTCTGCACTTTATTTATGAATTTATTTGGCTGGTTTCAGGAGCACATGAACAGACGAGGCTCTCGACTGTTAGATATGTGTGATGTGATACCATTCAGGGTGCGTTCAAGAGCAGGATTAAACCCATGTTTCCTCTCTTCCTGCACAAACAGACGTGCACACGGTGATCCAGATGTTTTTGGCATTCATCAATATTCATGTGACCTTCAGCTGAACTTCACTGTTTGTCTAAATATTGCAGGAGGAGCAAGAGGAGATATTTTTATTTGCAGATTTGGAGGAAAACCCGCACGTCTGCAAGTGACAAGGTTCCTGTGGTTCGACACCAGGAAGGATCTGACATGTTTTCCTCTCGCTGCGATTAATCAAATCAACTTAATGCTTTGGCTCCGAGTTCAGAAGTTAAGAGTGTGGAAGCAGCATGAAAACACATTCACCATGAACTTGTGAACTTTTTCCGTGATTCTCATGTGAGGTTTATGATCCAGCGGGGACTGATCGAGCAAATCATTCATCAAAGGTGAAAAAACACACCAGCAGCAGCTGCGAATTATAAATCCGGACTTAAGACGTCAAAGTCAGTTGAGTTATAATCACTAACAAGCTCCCTGGTTAGCATAAAGCTTTGGCACACGAGCACAGTGAATGATATCACTTGATGAAATGTGTTTTCAACCACACACACACAGAGGATTTGAATCACCTGGGAACACACACTTACTTGGAATAATTGATCTTATTTTGGTTGAAAACGTCCACTGATGATACTAATCTGTCTCATGTCTTTTTCATCTTCTGGAGACATCATCGTCGTTGTTATTACTCGTTTGCCATGGGAGGAATAAAAACATAAAAGAAGATGTAACAGTGCGGTCTACAGAGAGGACGGCTCTGAACGCAGCTTTGACACAGTTGCTCAGTTTCCTTCATTAACACCAAACGAGTGTGAATGAATTAAATGAATTAACAGCCAAGGGAAATCTGACCGAAGAGACGAAGTCTGATTTAGATTAAACATGTAAATAACATTCAACCCAATTTGTTTTTGCTAAACAGCTTGTTTATGAGTTACACAACGCGTCTAATTAATAAACAAACTGATTAATTATTGACAGAGTCGAGCTTCATGTAAAGCGTGACATTAAAATAAAATGCTTCTTGCATCCTGCAGGATCTTTAACTCGCTAATGTGATCTTTGTTTTTCAAGATATCAAGCATGAACAAGAGGCACACGTCTACCTGCTACATTAGCAGGTGTTAGCATTAGCAGCTGTCTCCTGAGGTGAAAGCTAACACCAACGCTTACCTCTTCTGAACACAGCTAACTGATGCTAACTAGCTTGTTCGACTAGAAGAAGAAGTTAGTTTGTCTAATGAATGAGCACGCTAACCACGTCGTCCAAAAAGTTTGTATTATTTGCTAACGTTTGTTTGTTTCCTACCTGACAGCTGCGACTGCTGTCTGCGAGATGTTGTGTCGACCTCCGGTATGAATCCAGGTTAAGAACGGTGCTGCGCGCTAACCAGCTAGCCTGTTCCAGCCCGTCCCAACAGTTTCCGATACCAGTCACTGCGGTCTGAAGTCGCAGCGCTGCTCAGGTGCACAGCGTTTCACTCCCGAGGAGACATAAACATCCCAGTGACCCTGACACTGTTTCACCTGGACCAGACAGGGTGATAAACAGGATTATGTAAATGGAATAATTGCTCTAACTTCTGTTTATTCCCTCGGTTAAAGTTGAATAAACAACTCAAGTCCCTGTTTGTGTTAAACAAGAATCTCTGTTATGCAGAAACATCAGCTCCATCACTGTTTCAGCCTTGGATACAAAGTCCTTGGTCTGTTGTGTCACCCTGCCGAGCGTCTGGCAGCAGCTGAAGCTGACATGCCAGAGGATGCTTACATACCACTGATAGTTGTACTTTGGCCTCGGGATTACACGAGCGCTCTTCAGGCGACACGTCCGCGCTCCGCTCACACGCCATCAGTAAAAGTGTCGAGTTGAAAACTGGTCGACGTTATTTATGCATTTTTAACACACAGTGGCCTTGTCACACTTTATCACGCACAGCAGCTCGAGAGAAGAGGGAAAAAAAAAAAAACATGTATCGGACCAAAAGTCACTTTGCAGCTGTGTTTTCGAGCTCCAGGCTCCAGGCCTCTGTTTCCACACAGTTCCTCTCACTGTATCTTCATTTCTCCACAATTTATCTGCGAGTTCGCTCGTCGTAAAAAACAGGACAAACCAGAGGAGTACATGTAGGTTTCATATTATTGTCAGAGGCTTTGTGCAACTTTTTGTGGCATGTGCGTGCTGGCAGCCCGTATTGTGTAAGGAAGCCTTATGTAACACAACAGTTGGTGCAGAGCGGAGCTGCACGACTGACTCTGAGCTGGAGCCTCAGCTTGGACGTTTTCTTTGCTTTGCTTTGTTGTGTAAGAAAATCTCCCACACGTCCTGAACCGTCAGTAGCTACCTACCTGCTGGGCTCAGTGGCGCTGCTTTAGTTTTTGTCCTCAGTCGTTTCGCTGTCGCGTCACTCGTCCTTATTTCCTTGACTTTTAGTTTTGATTATTGTTTTGCAGTATGATGTAATATTTACTCAAGTAGGACCCAGGATGAGTAGCTGCTGCTAATGTGGATCCAGCACATAAATAAATGAATAAATAAATGAGGAGCTCAGACTTCAGAGCAGCAGCAGCAGCAGCAGCAGCAGCAGCGTCTCTGAGTTAATGCTCGGTGACTTCACAAAGGAGACGAGCAGCAGCTGACGCAAGGAAAGTTAAATATCTGAGGAGAGGACGAGGAGCTGCTGCTCAGCTCCACCGAGAATGTGAAATACTTAAGATTAGGAGACAGTGTCTGTCCAAATGTGTGTGTGTGTGTGTGTGTGTGTGTCCGTCCTTGCAGTTAGTTATCGTCAACGTCTTCTTCAAACAAAACGTCAGCCAACAGCAGTTCGTCCCTGAGCCTGGTTTGACTGAACGTCTCTGCTAAATACATCACCACAAGAGAAATGAGATGCCAAACATTTCCTCCACATCTTTCTTCTTCTCCTTCTTCTTCTTCTTCTTCTTCTTCTTCTTCTTCTTCTTCTTCATGGAGATGTGACTTTATTTTGAGGAGCATATTTAGACGTTTTATGTTTATTAAGACACATGAGGAGGGACAATCAGTTTCCTGAGTGTGTGTGTGTGTGTGTGTGTGTGTTTGAGTGTGGGATGTCGAGGATGATGAAGAGGAGGAGGAGGAGATGTAGTCGTCTAATAACTCCCTGAGGTGGGCTGTGGTGAGAAAAGTGCACCGTCTGCCTCCACTGCAGAATGAATAATGGAGGGCTTTGTATATATATGTGTGTGTGTGTGTGTGTGTGTGTGTGTGTGTCCACCCACCACACAATAATGATAATTGACCAATTAGACGGCGGAGAGCAGCGTAAACACCTGGGGCTCGCCCAGAAAGGTGAAACGTCACCGAATAATCAGACAGAGACAAGAAGGAGAATCCAGTCGACGGTGTTTTTCCTCTTTGTCAGGTCATTAACACAACACCCCCCCCCCCACCACCCACACACACACACACACACCCTCCATCACACAGCTTAAATGAGAAAACTGACATTTCCCTGTTTATAAAATCCCAGGGTTCACTGGGCCGCAGAGTCGCGGCTTTAGATTCGCTTTTTATTATTTGAAAATGTGATTTTGTTTTTTTTTTTTCCTCCGTTTCCCAGTGAAGTGGTGAAATTCAGAGCCGTGATCCAGGTGAACCTTCACGGCTGCCTGCAAATTTCACATTCATGTTTACTGATGGTGTGACGGAGCCTCCTGCAAAAGCAATGTCAGTGGGGAACTTTAATTCCCTGTAAAGACGATGTACAGTGTGTGTGTGTGTGTGTTGACGGTGTGTGTGTGTGTGTGTTTGCACAATCTCCTTTTCAGTGTGTGTGGGCTGCAGCTCGGAGGTTGTTGTTTGTTGTTGCTGTGACAGGATTAGACTCACAGCCTACGGCTCATCCTTCAAGCTGAATTTCTTTCAGGGGGAAACCAAAGCCAACGGCGTTTCTTGAACGCATCACGGTGAAATGAGTGAAAATACATGTGGATGAGTGTAGAGTTGCTGCTGGACTGTCGTGGTGCAGGGACAGAGATCAGCTCATGGCAAGAAGTTTGTCCAACTTCTAACAGAGAGCGTGAACTTGTGCAGCCATAAAAAACTTTATTTAATCATCTGCTCGTTAACATCAATGCTTTCTGGTTCGTACCAACACACAGAACTTGCTCCCCTCGGCCTCCGACTGATCCACAGCCTCGCAGACGCTTTTCCTTCTCTTCTCATCTCCATAGATTTATAAAGCAGCTCCGAGTCCAGTCACATCTTCACACGCAGTCGTGTCACCTCCAAAGTTTTCTTTGCAGTTACTTAAAACCCAAAAACTGGAGTTCTTGTAGCGCAGATGAATAAATGATGATCTCTTCCTCACGTTGACCAGTTCAAGTCTCGGCCCTTTGAAGAAGAAACACAGCCAAGCTGAGCTGAACCTGAACCTGAACCTGAACCTGAACCTGAACCTGAACCTGAACCTGAACCTGGTGCCTCCAGCTCCTCCTTACATCCAGACAGTCAAGCTGCACCAAGGCCACGGCTGGTGATGCATTCAGGTACTCCTCATTGGTCCACTTCCAGTTCCAGTTTATGCTCAGTGGCACCTGATTAAAACATATACCAGCATTAACTATTGACCAGCCAGCAATGGATTATGGGAAACTTTCCGCTACAGCTCCCATCTGGAGCTTTGTTTACCTGTTGTGACATTTTCAATATTGAAATCCAGTCTTGAAGCACAAAGGTTTGTGGGAAATGTATTCCTGTTTTTGACATAAATGAATACTAACAGTGCCACCAGGGGTTCGGCTGTAGCGGCCGATGATTTCAGCTGCACTGACATTTAAACAGAAAAAAAAGGAGAGAGAGGAGCGTCTTCCCTCTGTTTACCACTGAGCGGCTCCAGGTGACGGTGAGGAGGTGCCTTGCTCAGAGGCAGCACAGAGGAAGTCAGCCGCTCGGTGGGGATTTAAATGAGTGACCTTCTTGCAGCCCTCGGTCCTGACTGACAGGCTCTGAGCCCTGTGCTGACACCACTATTGTCAGAGTGCGCTTTGATCCCACCGGACCAAGAATGCGTTCATGAATAAAGCAGAACCAGCTTTTCAATACCAGAAATGTCTGTGGCACTTCTGCCTGAGTGTTTTTATTAATAGACTGCGGCAGGTAGAGAGTCTTCTTCTCTGAGCTGTGGAGACACGAAGCTCTGCAGGATGTGCTCGGTACATTTTTTCCTAATTTGACCTCTGTTCTCTGTCGTATGCTGCAAAGAATCACATGCAGCTTCTATTTACTGACTGGTTTCGCTGGTTTGCTCTTTCGCTGGTTTCCTCCCACAGCCCACATACGTGCAGGTGAGCTGGACCTGATGCTGCCCTAAGGTGTGAGTGCTTGTCGGTCCCTGTGTGTCAGGCCTGTGATTGACCGGTGACCTCTGCAGGGTGAGCTAGCTAGTTAGCATGCTAACTTCAGTAGAGGAAACACAGGAGAAGATGACAGAGGAGAGTTGAGACTGGTTTTAATCTCTATGGATCTGGGTCAGTGTTGTGGAACTAAAACAGCGAGACTGACAACCATCCATCACACGCTGATGCCCGCTGCAATGCAAACATGTCGCCTAGATGTGAAGCCTCCACTTCACGGCGGTGGCCTGGAAAAAGAGGGATTACATAAAGCGTTCTGGGTCACGCTGTGCAGGTTCAAGACTCCGGTTATTCAACGGGTCTTTGATGGCAGCCATGGGTGACGGACAGCCCGAGGCACTTCATCCTGTGACTCTTAGAAACCCACTGCTCTCATCCCCAGATAGTGATAGTGATGTGGCCGTGGCAGGGCGTGGTCTCTAACACAGAGGGCAGAGTTACGCAATGAGAGGATTAGTAAAGGTCACGAATAATGACAAACACAAGTTAGGAGATAATAAAGACTTTGAAATCGTACCTGCTGGAGCGTGTCTGTGTCCTCTGCACTGTGCATGTTTGTATTAACCGAAGCTGCAGCAGGCCTGTCACACTTTTAACACCTTGCTCAAGGGCAACTGAACAGCCGTCATGTTGTGTTTCCCCGTTAAGATTTCTGTCTGGCAGGTCGGAGGCTCATCGTGGCGACCCTCCAGTCACCAGCCTGCATCTCTAACTTTAGGCTCCGTCTGTCCCTTCTGTAACCCTGCCCCCCCCCCCCCCCCCCCCCCTTCATCCTCTCTCATCCCTCCCCACATGGGAAGTGGAGTACTTTTTTTTTCTATATTACAAACTCGGCAGCTCCATATTCATGCCTTATGCTGTGCGAGCTCAAAATGCCACGGCTGCGCCTGGCCTTCGACGCCTTGAGGCGACGGCGGCCGTTTGATCTGCAAAGGCCACATTTGAACCTCCCGCTGTCGGATTTAAGCACAATCACCCCACCATGCTGCTTTTGAAGAGCGGACCACAGCTGCTGCCCTGCCACAGGATCAGTATGCACAGGGCTCGGCCTGCTTCAGGGGCGAGGACGGACGCATTGATCATGCAAATGTTTTTTTTTTTTTCCTATGTGGTGGTTCTGCTAAATGAACATTCTCCAGTCGTAGTACAACAGAAATTTCCTCAAAGTCAAAATGCTGCAGGTGCAAATGAGTAAAATCTATTTCAGGATGTGAGCGGGGAGCAGAGCGCTGCCCTACATCCCACAGTGTTGTTTAATAACCTTGCAGCAGTTTAAATAAGATCTGCCAGGACGTGTGCTGTAATACATGCAGGAACCCCATTCGACTGAAGGTGGTGAAGAAGCTCCTGACGTTTCCTCTCATGTTCACATGGACAAAATCAAATGAAGACATAGAGTCAGTGCTGCAGCTCGGACATTAGACGACAGGAAGTCATCGGCTGTGCTTCAGCTCTGGACCCACTCTGGTATCTGAACACACACTCATCTGTTGTCACCTCCTCTGGTGAGTCTGGTAGGAGGTGTTAGGTGTTTCTACATGTGCATGACGTGAGCCTCTAGATAGTCCCCGCCTTTTTGGCCAATCAAATGCAAGCATACCTAAACTGGTCATGTTGGAGATGAAGCCTCTGGAAGAACAATAGTGACTTCAGTCCAGCCTCTGAAGATCGTGTGCTGTTTGACAAATCTTTATTCGCCTGCTTCCGCATTAACGCTTCAAAACATCTCGCTGTGCTGACGGTCGCCTCGGTGAAACACACCGTCGTCTTTTTCATCCTCGATCCGTCCAGGTGATGTTGACCGAGCGTGTTTGCTCTTCTCAGCAGCAGCAGCAGCTTGTTGCATGTTCACACAGAAACCAATCAGTCGTCGAGCAGCGAGACTCTGCAGAAATGTGACGTGACTCTGAGGGAAAAATCCACCGAAGTAAAAACATGATGATGATGATGATGATGATGTAAACTACATGATGATGGGAGGCCTTTCTGTGTGGAGTTGCATGTCCTCCCTGGGTTCTCTCTGGCATCTCCGACTTCCTCCCACTGTCCAAAGACACGAACAGTAGGTTAATTGGTGACACTAAAGATAGACCTGAGACCTGTCCAAGCTGTGACCCTGTCCTCAGCCTGTGTCCACTGGGATTAGCTCCAGCACCTGTGACCCTGCTCATGGATGAACAGGCCTCCAAACAGGATATATGAGTTGCAGTCAGTGCAGCCAAGGGTTATACCCGTTATTGATTGATTGGACTTTGTCTCTTTATTCAGCATCACTGTCATATTAACTGCGACCACTAGGTGTCGCCTAGTAACAAACCTAACTTTGTTTTTCTTAAACGACGGACACAAGTGCAACTGAAATTAGACACAGTTTGCTGTTTTGTCGCTTTAATCCAGATGTTTCCAGATGCTTTTAGAGTGAAGATGAAGACAGCGTCAGATTACAGCTGACTCTGAAGAACTGACGCCAACTGGTTCGTTTACACATGTCACACGGCTCAGGAAATGTTTTTAATCTGATCCCATGTGTCATTTCTGTGACAGAAATACCTGGTAAAGTCGGATACGACACAGTTGCTGTTTTAGATCAACGAGGATTGAAGAGCAGTAAAGTAAACACGTACTCCTCCTGTTCTTCTTCTTCTTCTTCTTCGTGAGCTGCCATCCGTCCCCGTCTCCTCTCACTTCCTGGCTACTTTCACAGTCTGATTACTTCGAAGAGTCGCTGCCTTTCTTTGAGGTTGACATTGAGGAGGCTGGAAAACTGGGGCGCGCCGGCGTGTGACTCTCCTGCAGAACAAAAGGCGAACTCTTCGTTATGTAGGCGAAGCATGGATGAGCTTCTCGAGCGCAGGAACCCCAGTCACACTGAGGTGTGAGGGAGCTCATTTACACACATCGCCACAGGCAGGAGAGAGGGGATGAAGGAGGCGACGGAGGAAGATGAGGCTAATTATTCTCCCCACAGAGAAGCAGACACTCTCTCTTGGTTTTCTAAGGGGTGGTGGAGGGGACGGGGGGGGGGGGGGGGACGTGGCTTGTCAGGATATGACTCCCCTGGTGAACAAAGAAGAAGGAGGAGGAGGAGGAGGGAGGAAGAGATATGACAAATACAGCAGAGAAACTCCATCAGCGGCTGCCTTTTATCACTTCTTCCCAACTGAGCTGCGTTCAAGGCCTCATGGGAAAAGTCAGAGCAGGTCTCACATCCTAGAGAGGAAGGCCAGCGTCAAAGCCTGCTGGTGGAAAACCCAGTTGTGTGACTGGTTCTGGCTCTGGATCCAGCCCTCTCCAGTCAGCGTCAGCACCGGTGTGAAGGCGAGCCGTCCAAACCAAAGCCGTGCTTCTGGTACCGATACGGATTCTTTAAAACATCTGTATTGTCTCATCACCTCCACCATGACACGTGTGATATATAACATCTCGCGATTGAACCGTGATTCCAAAATAAAAGCATCCTTTCATATGTGAAGAAGAGAGTTGGGCATCATGGAGCCTGGATGATGGATGAGAGGCTCCAACGATGCATCATGACGTCGGAGCAGAGCTGCAGTCTGAAGAACAGCAACTGAACTGATGCAGGTCAGAAACTGGATGGATGGATGGATGGTTGGATGGATGGATGGATGGACGGGTGGACGGGTGGGTGGATGGATGGATGGATGGACGGATTTACCCCCGACGAGGGCAAAACTACTGACCTGATAACAGGAGGGAAGCTCTCACTTTAATGAGATGGGATGTTTCCTTTACTCCCACTTTATTTCTTTACATTAACACACACACACACACAGAGACACAGACATATTATGGTCTGTGAGTGCAGTAATCCTCCAGGATCATCCCCTCTGCTCTGTCTTTAAAGTGCTCCAGCTCGCCGTTATGTAACTTCCATAGGATTAACCCACTGCAGAGCGTCTCATGTTTCCACAGACCTCTTTTACATGATCCAGTCTTACATCACTGTCCCTGCTCAGCGTCTCCTCCTTCGTCCTCCACTGGACACTTGTTATTTATAGTAGATTCAACAAAACAATAGAAAAATGAAGTTCGACCAGAGGCCTTTAGACCTGATGACGCAGACGTCCACGGTCGTTCTCTGATTGTTGTAAGGTGTCGCTCACTTTGTCGTCTTCGCTGCAGCTGTTCTGTCTTTTAACTCTTTTTACAGCTCGCACGAGGACACACAGAAAGCGTCTTTTCACCTCCACCTCATCACAAATCAGAGTCATGTACCATATCTGCTTAAACATGTCACAAGTCACTGCTGAAGAATCCCTCACTGGCTTCCCACCCATAAACACAGATCCTGCACAGATTCTCTCTCTCTCTCTCTCTCTCCTCCACAAAGCCGTGTTTCTTTCTGACAACTTAAAAAGCTTCGCAAATTATGCAGATTGTTTTTTTTAACTCGTCTTTTGTGCTGATATTTTTGTGAAGCGTCTGTCACAGTCTGCCGTCGCCTCCTACGGCCTTTTGTTTGTGCAAAACAACGGCACGTCGGCGGCGAGCCTGTTTTTAAAAGTGGGACTTTAATGGCAGTGTGTTTTAGGTTGAACGTGTGCCAGTGTGCAGAGTGAACACAAAAATAAACCAAAATCATTCTCTTCCCTTTTTTCGCTTTTGTTGCGAGAAGAAGAAGAAAAATGAGCCACTAAACTGGTAAATTTGAGTGTTCGCTTCAGCGCCGAGGATTTCTTCACGACGGAGAGGAAAAAACAGAAGAACAAACAAAGCACAAAGCTCAACATGCACTTTAGTGTGTGTGTGTGTGTGTGTGTGTGTGTGTGTGTGTTGGTTGTTTCCTCTCTGTGCAGGATTCAGTGTTTGTTGTTTAATCATCACGCGTCACGTCGTGGCGTCGGGCTGTGAATCAGATCTGTTCCACTTCCAGCAGCTCCATCGCTTCCTGGAGCTGCTGCCTGTCACACACACACACACACACACATGACGTCCTGATGATCTCACCTGTCCTGCTTCTTGATACGACGACGCCTTGACAGACACGTTTCAATCCGAGGAAGTCTCTCAGGAGACGAGCAGGCTCAAAGACACGAAGAAGAAGAAGAAGAAGAAGGTGTGTTTGTACAGAGCTACGTCCCCACGGTGCCTCGTGGTTTCATCTCTTCACTGGAAGAAGAAAGATGTTTTGTTTTCTGTTTTAAAGTTTAAAGCTTCAAGCACAAGATCGATCAGGGAATCAGTGAATTTACAGCTTGCAATTAATCACAGTCACATCAACCGTCATTTATTCTGCCTCTGTGTTCGTGTCTCTGGTTCCTGCACATGAACGTCCCTCACACTCTGAGGAACGAGACATCTCATGAACCTCTTACTAGGAAGTAGGTCAAGTCACAGTGATGAAGAAGAATAGAGAATATGCAGTGGAGATGAAAGGGTAAATAAAGATCAACATGCACATGCACACATGCAGAAACCTGTGGTCACTGTCACATGTTAGTTTCACCTTCGTCACCTCCTCTTTGATTTCAACACTTGTTGTTCTGGTGGATGCAACATCTGTTTCAACAGCTGTAACTCTGACGCTGTGAGAGGAGGAAACCCAGAACACGAAGGACACACAGATCCGTCTGCTTGTCTAACACTCAGCTGCTGCTGCTGCTGCTGCTGCATCAGTGACATCTGAACTTACTTTACTTCTTTAAATGCATGGCACTGATAATCTTCTACTGAGAAATGAGAAACAAAGTGAATCAGTGTCAGACCTTCTCAGGAAAGTCCACAGAGACTGAGCTTCCTGCAGCCGGTCGTGAACCTGTTGTTGTTTGAGCCTGTGAGTGCTGATGTAACATGTGTCAGTGCTGGAGCTCAGTTTCCTCTTCACTCCACAGCCAGGAGAAACACAACATGACTGACCCACATGGACGGGGAACACCGAGTACACACACACACACACACACACACTGGTACAGGGCTGGAACAGGATGTGGAGGAAGAGGAGGCAGCAGCAGTACGGTACAGTACGGTACAGTACAGTACAGTCGGGTACATGATGCTACAGCACAGTTTGCTCTGCAGAAACACACATTCCACCTTAAAACTCCCAGCAGCCCCCTCTCCCACCCCTCAGTGGAGGAACATGCCCTACTTCTGGCTCATCTGTGAGGACTACTACTGCACTTTAATAATTCATCTCTGATTCCATGTGGTCTAGTTTCTGAACATGTTCAAGCCTCAGCACAACCCGGCAACCACCACGGCAACAAGGGCGGCGCCCTCAACATCTGCAGCAGCTGCATGAAAAACCCAACAATGTGGCACTTTTAGCTTTTACAAAACATCGGACCTGAAGTTCTTCTTCTTCTTCTTCTTCTGCTTCTGCTTCTTCTTCTCTTGAGTAATTTCCTGCAGGAGGAGATATTTTCTGACGCTGCCTTGAACGGTTGATCTGTGAAATAACAATCACTGGCCGCCCTCACACAATTATATTTCATAATGAGCGTGAGAAGGACTCGCTTTCTTTTTTCTCAGAGGAGTCGTTTTCTCTCTCTCCCTCCCACAGCAGTGAACACAGAGCTGCTGCTGCTGCTGCTGCCGCCGCCGCCATCGTCTCAGGTTTGGACTGAAGACACAGTCTTATCAGGCCGAGGTGGAAATAAGACTTCAGACGGCTCCTGGAGTTAGTTCAGCAGAGTAATTTTCTTTTTGACCTCTGTGTAATTACATTTGTCCTTCCAACACACACACACACACACACACACACACAGACGTAGCTGTGTGTTGTATTCACTGACTGCCTCATTATGGTACAAAGGAATTCTTGTGTTTACTTTGTGTTACTGCATACACACACACACACACACACACACACACACACACACACTCCTGTCTCCGTCTTTCATTGCAAAATGCTTTGCAACGGTTTTGCAGCTGTGACTCTTGTGAATGTTGCACTTGTGAGATTCGACAGAAGTAAAGCAGATTTCAGCAGCAACCAGGAGAGGGACCCTACGAACATGCCTGGGGCCCCAAGGGGACAAAGTGCCCCCTCATATTGGCACATTTTGCACTCCTTTACCCCCCCCCCCCCCCAGACTGCTGTTGCCCCCAAACCCCCAGATAAAGCCTCTGATGATGCAACCTGTAGCATCTACCCATTCTCTGCAGGTGAGGCGTTTAGGGAACCTCTGTACATAGGAGTTTCTAGTGATAGTCTCTATGTGAGGTGTTTATAGGGCATCTGTATATTGTGGTGTCTACCAGTGGTCTGCCTGTGAGATGTTTAGGGGACATCTGTACATTAGAGTGTCTACCAAAAGTCTGGGTGTGAGGCATTTAAAGGATAACTAGAAATTACAGTGTCTGTATGTGAGGCGTTTAAGGGTCTGTGTATATTGTAGGGTTTTCAGTCTGTAGGTGAGACGTTTAAAAGACATCTGTAAATTATAGTGTCCACCAACAGTCTGAATGTGAGGCGTGTCCAGAGCATCTGTATGTTGTCATGACTACCAATAGTATCAATAATCTGTGTGTGAGATGTTTAAGGGACATCTGTAAATCATAGTGTTACTGCAAACCAGTCTCTGTATAATGTTTGTGTCCTTTTGCACAGATTCACTGATGTCACGTGTGCGTCAGGTGTCAGTTGTGTGTCTGTGTGTGTCGTTGTGTGTTGTGTGTGTGTCTGTTGTGTGCAGTTGTGAGTTGTGTGTCTGTTCAAGACTGAAAACACAAGACGTGAGACAGATGGGACGTTGGTGTGATCAATTTGTTGTTTATCTCACACTCACACTTTCCCTCCACTCTTTTGTCTCTCTTCTTGAGCCACTCCTTTCTCTCTCTCTTCTCCCTCTTCTCTCCCCTCTCTCTCTCTCTCTCTCCCCTCCTCTCTCCCCCTCTCTCTCTCTTTTGCTCTCTCACTTGTTTATCCACCGACTATTCAAAGGCAGAAATAAAGAAGCGGGAGCCCGGGTCCATCTGGACCTGTTGTGGCGTGCCATTTGGTGCCCTGAACGCCGGCCAGCCCTGGGCCGCCATCTGTGCCATTCTTTGTCGCAGAGGTACCGCTCTGGGGCATCGCCAGTGGCACACAAACCACCCACCCATCCATCCGTCCGTCCGTCCATCCGTCCGTCCGTCCGGTCATCCATCTTTTCCTAAAAGGAAACAACGAGACATCAGAGAGAGAGGAGCCCTAAAAAGGACTGTTCCACCCGACTGACTCGCCCTCGCTGTTACATAAAGCCTCCAGATTATGTAATCTTGGACATCTTGTCCAGTCCAGTCTTTTCTTTGTGTGGGTGGTACCATCTCCCCAGGGCTGGATGGATGGATGGATGGATGGATGGTGGGATGAAAGGAGGAGTAGAGAGACAGAGAGAGAGAGCATCGGTCCAGGCAGATTAGTGAGCGCTTGTTTTTCGTACAGTTTCTCCCTCTGCAGCTCCTCAGCCGAGGACCCTAGGCCATGGGCCCCTCCCATCTGTCCAGGTCAACATACGAGGGCCAGTAGTTGATGAGGTTGTAGGGTGTGTGTGTGTGTGTGTGAGAGAGAGTGAGATAATTCATACAAGTGTGTGTTTGTCAGAGGGTGTGTTGGAATTGCAACCCGCTGGGCCTGAGACTCATTAGCTGTGATTCTGGTGCTCGCCTGCCAGGCTTAACACAAACACACACACACACACTCTTACACACACACACACACAGTGTAGATGTGAGCGAGCTGAGAAGCGCTGCTCCTCAGTGTTTACCCATTGTTTCCCTCCGTGCGTCAGCAGATCAGTGATTCAAAGCAAAAGGGCGGCGACGAGTTTCACAGCTGAGATCATGACACTGATCAGGCTGCTAGGAACAGGACGCAGATCCACAGCTCCACCTCCTCCTGTCTGTGTTGAAAACTTGAAGCACATCTGTCCAGCTGTAAATCCTCACCACATGAGGTGCGGTGAGTGTTTATGATTCCTGCCGTGCAGAGAAACACAAACCGGTTGTTGTTTCCCTGGAGCAGCTTCACTGGTTTCAGTCTCAGTTTGACCAGGACTGTAACAGCATCAAGTCAGAACCACCATCTTTAAAGGGGACGTATTATGGAAATATCATAGTTTCACATTTAGGGTCCATTATGTCACGGCTTTGCTCTGTCGTGTTGCTGAGACAATAATCCAGGCAGCTTTATGTTTCTTACTGAGCATCGTCTCTGCATTAGTCTTATATAAACTGGATTTCATGAAAGCATCACGTCATCTGATGCTCAACAGTTCCACCCAAAGTGCACATGACATACACACACACACACATATATAAATATATGTATGTAACATTAGCACAGCTGCTTCTCTGTGATTGACTCACTTCACACTGAGTGCTCACAGTGACCTGCAGCTGCTGTTAAATCGCTGCCTCATCAGGATTGAGCAGTTCAGTCTGCGGCTGGTTTCCAACCTCAGAGATTCACGTCACACATTCACTGACGTCTCATTTATTGATCCAGAATCTGCTCCTGAATACAGATATTCTTCGACCTCATCGATTCCCGTGTGGAGAAACAGTCTCTTCACTGAGAGGTCAGAGGTCACACTGTTCGCTTCATCTCAGAGAACAACTGTCTGTGACCATTTGACATTCGTCTAATGAGAAAATTGGAAAAGACGTTCGACTGACCTTCAGTCATACTGCGTACGTACGTGTGTGAATGTGTGACCAAAAAAAACTGGTAACAGTTATATTGTTATAAAAACCATGATATTTGGGATGTGACTTTATTATCCAGAGAGCAGGGGTCAAAGGTCAGGGGTCAGGACTGGGACAGGAACAGGAAAATCCACTCCTCAGATCTCCACAGTCACGACCAGCCGGCCCTGAGCCGCCTCGCATTTGGCCGTCCAGCCAAGTGTGCCAACACTAAGCCGCATCTGGCCCCGATCTGCTGATGACTTATCATGGCCTGTTTGTGCTGGCAGCACCAAGAAAGACGAATGTCGTAACGTTTCGTATTAGACCTGAATCCAGCGCACCTGGTTTCACTGAACTCCTGCAGGACTCTGGAGCTAACGAATGCTAACGCTGCGATTATCAGCCTGAAGCCAATCCAGGATGCACCTGGGCCGAGCAGAGCTGTAATTCAGCCACCGGTCTCCAGGTTTCTTTGTTTTTTCATCCGTTTTGTTTTCATGAATTCATTTTAAAAACCAAACAGGTGCCTGAAACTGTAAACCGGCGCTGCATGAACGAATGTGTGAGTAAACCCCTCTGTGACTGTTCCTTATTGATCCAGGGTGGAGCATCCTCCACTGTCCTTGTGGAGGGAGGAGGGCAACGAGGAAGTGAAGGAAGAGGAGGAGGGGGTATGGAGGTGGGGTTGAGTATAGATGGGTGGGGTGGTTTGTTTTGGTGGGGCCACATTGTTTCCCTGGTTTCCTCGACTCACTTCCCCCACCACACAAACACATGAACTGAAGAGGAGACGCACAGGAACATGTGACCTCTGACCTCTGAGGTCCATCGTCTCTGGAAACATAAAACTCATTCAGACACGGAACAAAGTTGAAATCAATAGCAGGCTGATTCTGGGACCCTTTTACCAAATTAAAAGTCTGTAGGGTTGTTTTTGGACTGGAAGTGTCAGGTGATCACAGACACAGTTATAATCATCACATTGGATTCAGCATCAAAAGCAAAATGATGTTTTAAATAACAAAGATCTGATTCATTCATCACCTTCTGCTCTGACACTGTGTTGTGTCATTGTGTCAAACCAATGAAACCCTCAGTGAATTAAATGGAGCTCACACACACACACACACACACACACATATATCTATAAAACACACACACACCTCAGTCTGGCAGCTGCTCAGGCTAATTACCAGTGCTCCCAGTCCACTAACCCCTGGTGCTCCAGCCCAGCTCCCCTGTGTTTTCCTTGACTTAATGATATCATTGTTTGGTGCCAGCATCACCACCGCTCGTCTCTTCTTCTTCTTCTTCTTCTTCATGCACCTGCTTCTGTCTCCAACGCTGCTGATGGCGAATGAAAGAAAAGAAAAGACGTCTGACGATAATTTATTGTTGGCAGAAAAATCTGAGCTCGGTTTTTCATCCCAGTCCAGACGGGGAGGCGGGAGGTCAATCGTTGATTCATTACAGAGGCTGAAAAAGTCCTGATTGTCCTCACGACTTTCCACTGAAGCATATTTGACTTGCACCACATTCAGAGTCTTTATCTTACATTGACTCACTCTCTCTTCTAGTCATTACTGTCTTTTTTTTGACCAGTGGAACCATTGGTTACCAGTTTACCTCCATATAAGGATGTTATGGAAATGTACAGTGGAGCTTTCTACATGTAAAAACATGAACGTCTACACTGCTTTGTTTTTCTGAATGAATAAATATCTCCATCCAGACTCTAACACCTGAAAATGTGCTGATGCGTGAACGCTCGGGTGAACTGAGCGTGGACGAGCCGCTGTAAACAGGAAGCAGATCAAAGAGCTGCAGAGCTGAAATGCAGAAAGTGACTGGACAACAGCTGCAGCAGAGACAACAAGGCCAATAACTCTGGTCAATCATTGTCCAGAGACCTTTCTCCACTGGTCGTTGATGCAGATAAGGCCCCATCAGGAAGCGGGCGTGGGCGTCTACAGCATTGTTTCCAGAGATCTCAGGTTTTCCTCAACTCCACTCTGGAGGTTTCAAACTAAAATGATGTCGGTAACATTTCCAGAAGTCTCAGGAAAGACAAACGGACGTGTAGTGCGTCATAACTGAAGACCTGACCCGAGCAGCATTTCTCTGCGTAGTTTGAATGTCCCACCAGGTGAGCTACGTTAGCTCGCTTCATGTAGCACTGTAAGCTAGTGGTTTACTCTGAAGGACAGACAGTCCAGACTGTCCTCGAAACAGTTCCACAATCGTTTCTTCTTCCTTTTCTTTATCTTGTCTGAGCTAAAGACCGCTAACATCACACACAGCACTATGGTCGCCATGGTTGAACTCATGCAGGGTGGTGGTCAATGATTGGTCGTGGTCGTCATACTTGTAGCGTTGTTGGTCTTCAAACCAAGACGTGGCAAGAACTGAGACCACTGTCAGTGTTTAATCTGACGTGGTGAGAGACAAAAACATCGTGTCGTCTGATCCTGATATTAGGAAACAAATCTAAAGGGGAACCAGTCGGATTTCAAACGTCTTCCTGGTCCTTCCAGACTGGATCACACTGCAGCTCTGGGACCTGGTTTTCAGATCCTGAGTGGGTCTGGAGCAGGATGATGAGTGTTTAATGCCTGGTTACAGAGTCGAGCTTCAGCCTCTGAGTCAGGTTTGTTCAGTCAGGTGAGAAACAACAACATTTAAATTCTGTGACGTCCTCAGCTCAACAACAGTCTGAGGCTGGTCTGTGCAAACAAACTGTGTCTGGCTGCTTCAGATGCTGTTTATGAGACGGAGCAGAGGGGCAGTCTGGATGGGGGTGGGTGGAGGAGGTGGGACAGCTGGAGAAACACAGAGGGACAAGCTTGGAAACAGATTTCACAGACTTCCCTCCCCCACTTGGTTTTTTGTTTTGTTGTTGTTAATGTGATGAAGCCTCTGTGCTGCTGCAGGTCTCATTAACCATCACACTGAGGAAAAGAGATGTAACAGACATCAGAGCGTTGGTCTGAGGGTCGAGGTTTGTCGTCTTTGATCGTCTCTGATGATCTGCCATCCTGAGGTCGCCCTCGCTGTTAGAGAGAAACAGGAGAGGAACCAGTGATGCTGAGAGATGAAGACTGGTCCGAACAGTGAACGCCACCGAGGAAATCAGTGGAAAATGCCACAGTACGTCACGTTTGAAGAAGCTGCAAACCGAGATTTAATGACGACAGTGAACGCTGCACACTCACTGCTGCTTCAACACATTTACAGTTTCACCAGGTTCAGCCATAAAGATCAGATCTTTATATCCGCGTTGTGTCATGAGGAGCTTTTATTCCCATTTAAACAAGTGAGAAGTGGCGTTTCATGGCGTTTTACGTTGAAAGCTCCAGACTTGTGTCGTCATGTGAACATGTTTCTGTTGTTTCTGACCTTGTCGTGACGACCCAGTGCACATGAGTGGTCATGTGATGCGTGTTTTCAGATGCAGAGTTTGTCCTTCAGTTCGTTCATGGCGGCAGATGTTTGCACGATGCAGAAGTTGAGAAGTGATGCTCTGGTCTCATTTAACTTTTTAACCTCGTTTCTTGGTCTTTGATCTGTGTGCAACTTTGCTCTGCCTCCTATAAACTCAGAGCCATAGGAATATAAACCCTCCCCAGATTACCCCCCCCCCCCCAGCAGCCATAGAAATAGTCCAGTTTTTCTTTACTGTTATATAAGCACATTCCTGGTTCAATTGGAAGCAGCAGTTCCTCCACGTGGTTTCGATCAGCTGTGCCCGGAGTATTAGGTGTTGATTGACAGTAGCTGGGGAGCTCCATGTGGGAGCGGTGGCTGTGCGGGGGGGGGGTATGGAAGGCGGGATGGGCGGGGGGGTGGGGGTCGCTCCTCTTGTGTGGTCGGGATCAGTTTACCAGAAGAAACGTGGACACTTGTCTACGCTGTGAAAACAGTCCTGAGCAGTGAAACGCCAGGAATTCCTCGGACACCAAAAGGGGGTCGCCAGGGTGATTTAGGTGGGATGCATTCCTAGCAACCACTGGGATCCAAACAAGGAGGGGTGGGGTGGGTGTGGGGGGGGGGGGGTCAATGATACTGGAATCTGGATCACTGATTCAAGATGTTCCAGATTTTGGAGAAAAACTAGAACAATATTGGATGTAATGAGCATCTAAAGGAGCTTTTGTACATTTCACTAATGCTGCATCGTTAGCATTAGCATTAGCATTAGCATTAGCAGCTGTTAATTTAGTAGAGACCAGTTTCTCCTGAGGTGAAAAGCAACATCACTGTCAACGCATGTCTCTTAGCCTAGCTCATCTTTTCTTCTAACTGAAGTTAGCATGCTAACAGCTAGCTACCTAGATAGTTGCGGCTAATAGAAATCCTGACTATATTTCAATATAAAGCAGGTTGTATATGGAGCCTAAGCATGATCTTCTCTGGTGGTTGAGGAAGTATGTAAATGCATGTTTACAAGTAAATCCAGCTATATCTCATATTTTATTCTTACTGAAGTTAGCATGCTAACAGCTAGCTGCCCACAGTGGCAGCTAATGGAAATCCTGACTGGTGCGGCTGATATTAACTTAATGTGTTTACCACAATGCTGTATTTCTCTTGTAAATGAAGTATAATGAGAGCGGGGTTGTTATGTAATCTTCTCATTTATATGTTTCAGATCCAAATGATGCTGTCACTGTGAAAACGCCCCCCCCCCCAAGTCCTGTCCTCAGTGTGTACTGTAAATGGCTGTCGACCTGCACATGATCAGATCATTAAACCTAAACAGGTCACAGAGCTGAGACGAGCTGAGACAATGACCAGGGGGGTTTGGTATAGTGAAATGCAGGTCACAGTGTTCTCGAGTCAGGACACTTCAAATATCATTAACCACAGCGGATGTTCCTCTTTCAGCTGCAGACCACCGAGGCCGGGGACAAAGGGAATCATTCATTCAGCTTGTTTACTCCTTCAATCCTTCACTCAGCCCTCGTCTGCACGATACGACAGAGTCTGTGATGTAACCAGCCGGCGCTGACTCTCCAGCCTCTGGACGCACAGCGGACAGTTTCTCAGGGCTCTGACCGACATTTCGCCGTTACGTAAACCCGTCACAGCTTTTTCCTCCCTGACTGAAGAATTTCCTACCTAAATTGGTCAAAAAAAAAGAATAAATAACCCGGAGGAATGCGACTACTATGTGCAGCAGCAGAGCAGAAAATCAGTGATATTTTTAGGCGTCTTTTTAACTCTTTGTTCCACTTTTAGCTGCTCAGTTCCTGTTTGAAGCTGCGGACAAAGGAAGGAGGAATTCGAGGTGGAAATGCCCGCAGAGTTACGCAGATTTGCAGATGACCGTGACTCAAATTAGACGTCGGGGAAGTGTGATGTGTGACCGAGGACAGTTTTAGCTGCACAGATGTACAGATGTGGTGGGAGAGGTGGGCTGATGTGGGCCCTGTGACCGGTTGGTGTCCCTCCTGCTCAGGCCCAGATGGTCTCTTGCACTTCACCTCTACATTGATCTGTGTTGTTTTGAATACATTAGAAGGTGCATGTGATGTTTTTTTCTCAGACGTGGGCCATATGGTGCTGGTGGTGGGAAAATGTTTGGAAGCGCAGATGCCTCCAGTCGTAGGTTCGTAGTGGCCTCTGCAAATTGGTGGATTCTATAAAAAAAACAGAAAAGCAAATTAGAGGGTGTCCAGGCCTGAGAGGAGGACTTCTGTAATCCATCTGAGTGGAGCTGTGGATACCGAGGGGTTCACACACTCCACATCACAACCAGCTCTGTGGCCTGGCTCTTTATGGCTGATAAATGACCTGCCGCCGCCGCCGCCGTTCGTCCATGTGTGTTTTGAAACCCTGCGGTTCGGTATCCCGCCCTGCTGCAGGGGCATGTGCTCTGCAGCTGCAGACTGGGGCTACAGGGGAAGGTTTTCTGCCCAGGCTGCTGTGATATCAACAGATAACAATGAGCACCCAAAGGCATCAGGACTCGCTACGCCGAGCTTTTCCCAGCATTCATTGCGCCTGGTAATAAAAGCAAACAACACTGACGAAGAGCCTGAGGATCACGCGGTTAAAGCTACTGTTAGCACTAGCGCTGTTAGCTCTGTCCAACAGCTCAACGCTACAACCATCGACATTACAACCTCAAAATTTTGTGGTAAAAGTCACGTGTTGTTGAGGTTGCTTGGCAACAGGAGCCGTGCTTTGCGATGTAGCTGGTTGTGACACACAAAACCCTCCATAGACCGGACCGCCTCATTTGGGTTCAGCCTTCATGCTACGAAGGGTCACACCTTCCTGATACTGTCACCATGACAACAGAGATGATGATATGATATTTGACACGAGTTGCCATTTAATTAACAAAATAAGAGGCCAGGAGATGCTACAACTGTCAGAAACTACCCGACACCTCCACCTCTTTAAATTACAACCAGGGACCTGACGTGAACTGGTTTCTGTTCAACGTGTCCGTGACAACGTGTCATAAAGAAAACTGAAGAAAAAGTTTCTAGTTTTCAAACTGCATTGCTCTGTGTGTGTGTGTGTGTTGTTTCTTTAGATGGCTCAAGGACGGTTGATGCTTCGACTTGAGGAATGTGGTCGTCAGCGTTTCACAGTTGAATAATTATGTTTAAAATAAAGTGAGATAAAACAGGAGCTCCAGCAGCGAGGCTCCAGTTGGCATCACTTTGACTCCTCAGAGGAAAAAAGAAAAAACCCTCAGATTCCTCAGATTGTTGCACAGCTCCCATGTCGAGTCTTTGTTTGTGTCTGGTGTGAAAGTTTGTGAACCGCTGATCTAAACAACCCGGCTGCTGCTGCTGCTGCTGCTGCTGCTGCTGCTGCTGCTGCTGCTGGTTGTCAGGAGACATGAAAAGGAAGCGAGGGAGGGGGGAGGAAAAAAAAATGGAGCCATGCCAAAGAGTAGCAGGGCAGGCAGGGATCCTGAGCCTCCACAGCAGGAGCCCTCAGTTCTGCTCCTGGATCAGCTGACGTAAGTGTGTGAACCGTCTGTAGCTGTAGCTCGTCGGCGGCGTACGGCTACCTCCTCCTCCTCCTCCTCGCCGTGTGCTCACTGACCTGGTTTCTCTCTCCACTCTGTCTCAGGAAGTAAAAAAGACAGTGCAGACTCTGTAGTTATCCATCTAATAGTCAGGTCACATATTGTAAACCTGCCTCTTTTGTTTTGTCTGCACGGATCAAGAGAACTCAGACTATTAATTAGACAGATTCCAGGGTTCAACCTCGCAGCAGCAGCAGCAGCAGCAGCAGCAGCAGCAGGAGTACTTTTCTTTTTTGTTATCCTTTGTAAAATAGATGCATCCCTCAGGAACCCTCCCTTTATCCTCTTCCTGCTCACATTAAGCAGGTTGCTGAGGGGTCAGCTCGTAGTAAAAAATATGCAGAGAATGTTATTCCCAGCCTGCGCTGCACGCCTCTAAATGAGCATTTCATGAATAATAATACGCCACTTACTGTTGTTAGTGATGTAATTAGCAAATCTGCATCGCATTGATTGTACAGGTGTGTTTTTCAGAGTATTTGCCACCGTGTGTGTGTGTGTGTGTTTAAAGGGAGAAGAGTGTGTGGTGATGTTCCTCTGCAGGGAGCAGCCTGGAGGGATGCGTGAGTAATGAGATGAATGTCCAGTCGACTGTCTCGACTCCCTCCCTTCTTTGTAATTACCTATGCTGTGGTGGGCTCATCATTTGTACATTCACATGTGTGTGTAAGAAGTTGGCGCTGTGCACGGTGGCGTGAAGAGGAAAGAGATTTTGTGTGACCAGAATCAGACATTTCTCCCTTGTCACCCCCCCACCCCCCACCCCCTCCAAAAAAAAAAAAAAAAAAAGTCCGAAGATCTGTGGAAGTTTCTGAAGTCTGGCCGTTGCATCAGAAACAGGAAGTGGATTCCACTACAATCAAACAGCTGTGACCACAAACACATCACCGCGTCTCGTCTGAACTGGAGTTCTGGAGCCGGATGAAAGCCCAGGAACAATCGCTGTGTGGTTTACTGTAAGTGAGACGTGGAGAGATGGAGCACGAGTCTGGATGTGTGAATGTGATTTTAAATGTCAGTTTCACAGGAGGGAGTTCTTTGACAAACACCATGTAGAAACTCCCCCATCCACCCCCACATCCACCCCCCACCCCCACCCCTGCAGCACAGAGCTTCTCTGGAAGACAGAAAATAAATCTGAAAAGTGAAACTTGGTTCATCATGTGGTCATCGTGAAGTTCCTGAAAGGTCAGAGACTTCTTCACTTGACACTGGAAGTTTTATTCCATCATGACAGACGGACTTTTGCGTGTGTGTTTCCCCTGTTGTAACTTCCTCTGTCGTATCGATCTGTTTCTGTGCAGAGAGCGATCGTTACAGAAAACATGTCGCTGAGCAGAATCTGCTCCAGCTTCGTCTGCTCTGTTCATTCATGAGTTACTGTAGAGGCTAACTCACTAACTGTCTGAGCTCATCGCACATCCAGGGCTCCCACAGGCGTCCTGGAAAACCTGGAAAACTGTTTCCCAGTCACAGAAATTTAATCCGACTTTAACTGGACAACTGAAGCGCATGTTAACACGTTAGTCCGACTAATACCAGACTAAAACACCCAGATAATGTGATTGGAAACTGGTTTTCTTCTGCATGTAAACACCTTAGTCTGACTGAAACTGGACAACGCACGTGTGCGTGCTTCACAGCAGTAGAGACAGAAGAGTCGACAGGAAAGGCGTCCGTATAAACCGACTGAAACGATGCATATCACCGCCTATGCTGACGAGACGCCCAACTCAAGCTATGAGCACAGCTCGACTTAGCTGTGCCTGTAAGCACACTGAATGTGAATGCTCTGTGCTAAGCTAATGACAAGCTAGCATCAGTCTTCTTCTTCTTCTTCTCTCTTAAACTGTTACATATGTTTTACACTGCAGCTCAGGAAGAAGCAGAGAGAGGAAAATGAGCTTTTCCTATGAAGAGACTGTTCATCACAAGTCACTTTGTCACAGAACAAAGGCTGGAAGCTCCACATGCAAATGTGACGGCACAAGAGCAGACTCCTCAGACCCTCCCCCTCCACCCCTCCCTGCCTCCCTGCACTAATTGCTGTGTTTGTGGATGAAAGACTGAGGAGGTGAAGCAGTGATGTAGAAGGAGGGACACCAGAGGTCTGAACGCTCTCTGCAGACGCTCAGAGTCAACCCATTAACACCTCGCTGCCTCTTCAGGAGCCGTTTCCTCCACGTCCGTCGCTTTTCTTATTCGAACCTGAGGCACATTTACAGTCGAGAGCTCACACTGGGCCCCAGAACATGGACGTGTCAATACATGTGAGCAAAGTCACTAACACTGCACCGAAAGACTCGTCCTCTTTGTCTTCACAAGGACAGATCTGATCTGTTCTTGTTGTTCTTGTGCTCATCACATGATTCCCTGTGATTGATTAAGATTTGGAAACACATTATTGATTTACCAGGTTGTGATGGGTGGAGTGATGACTGACCTTTATAGTGGTTAATAATAAGTGATTTTTTTTTTTTTTTTTTTTAATATAACTCTGTTTTTTTTAGCCTGAGGCTGTGTGTGGGGGGTGGGGGGGGGTCACACTATGACAACTATTGTCTCATTGAAACGAATGAGGTGGCTGCATTTTTCTCATGCAGAGCTATTGTCTCTGAACGCAGCTCAGAAATGTTTAACATGCACCTTAGTTCAACCCCCACTATCACCCAGCATCCCCCTCCACACACACACACACACACACCCCGCCGCCTCTGAACTCTCATACAGTAACCTGTGTATTGTGTGTTTAGATTCATGTCCCACTCTCTGTACTCGTTACCACAACAGTACTGGCAGATTCTCCGAGACGCTGTCATTTACCTGCCAAGTACCTGAACACCTGTGAGCTGGTGCTATTATATATTGCTACTGATGTCATTCAGGTGTTTACTGCACTTTATATGAGGTTGACTGATAAATAATAAATGTTTATTGGGATGTATGATGTGAAAAAATCACAGTATTACTGTATCACAAAGGGTTCAGGGACCTTAGGGGCTTTATCAGAGAGTTCATGTTTTAGTACGACACAATGAATCATAAGTATTTATATATTTAAAAGGAACTAATAAGTGATTGAAGGAGACAAACACATAAAGTTGGTATAAAAATAAAAGTTCTGTAAAGATAAAATGTGAAAGAGATGATTGCAGTGTTGCTCAAAGTATCATTTAATCATGTGTAATTGGTTTTCAGTACAATGTGAGGACGAGTTTTAGGTTTGTTTGTTTTTTCATGTCTTTTATTAATTGAAACTGAGCGACGTCACGTGACGCGTCGAACCCGGAAGAGCGGAGCGTCGGCGCGTGTGCGAGGTTTGTTTACATTCGCTGGAGCTCGTCGAGATGAATCCTCCGATGATCAACTCCATCAACTCCGTGTCAACAACAATAAGTAAGAGCACGCGACGTGTCCGTTTGTTATTCACAGAGCAGCACAGGAGTCAGAACCAGGCTAACAGCCGTGTAGCTAGGTCAGCTAGCTGTTAGCTGCTGCTAACGTTAGCTGCAGTGTTGTTAGCCCTCTGAGGGCAGCGGTGGCTCTGTGGTTTGGCTTCAGTTGAGCTTCAGAGCCCGTGAACAGTTCGTTTCTTACTGTCTTACTCACACAAAAAAACGGTGAGTCTTTTGAATCACATGACGTGCTGTCAGGTTAGCATCAGTACTGTATGTATATGAGTTAGCATGTTGGCTAACCCTCAACTTTTCAGGTGGTAGTGTCAGCGAACAGCCTGCTGCTCTCTGGCTAATTAGCAAACACGGTTAAAGATCTCTGCTAAAGACCGGTGATAAATACAAGTGATGAACCTTTACTCTGCAGAATTGATATCTTAACATTCATGTGTTATTTATGTATGTGTGTGAGTTTGTTGGTAGGTGCACACACACACACACACATGTAATGAAGATAATTAGCTGAGCTAGCTTTTATCTTACTGTGTAGTTTAATGCTGGACAAACAGAAGGTGGAAGATAAACACAAGGCTGAAAATGACTGAATTCCTTGCTGTCAGTCACGTGTCCTTGTGACCCAGAACCCTGCAGGTGTACAGCACCTGTCAGGCTCTACCTGAGACCATTTTGCATGTAGTTTGTTTTCTTTCCTCATCAGTGAGATCAGTGAGTGTAAAATGTGGACGAGCTGGAAAAAAGCTGCAGTTGTAGTGATGTTCTCAGACCAGTGACTGGGCTCGGTTCATTTTCTGGTTGTTTCACTGTATTTAACGTCACATGGTTGAACAGATTTATGCGTCACTGCAGTGCTGTGTGGTTCAGACAGTGATACACACAGGCGGTCAGTTTATTAGGGACATTATCAATGCTGATTAGCATGTGTGTTTCTGTCCGTGCAGGGAAACGAGAGGCCGAGCGCTCTGTGAACTGGACGGTAGAGGAGACACAGGTGCTGCTGTGCGCCTGGAGCGACGAGCGCGTCCAGAAGAGTTTGGCCGAAAACGTCCGCAACCGCCACATCTTCAAACACCTGTCAACCCGCATGAGCGAGATGGGCTTCAGTCGGAGTCCGCACCAGTGCCGGCTGCGGGTCAAAACTCTGAAGGCCAACTACGTGAGGGCCAAACTGCAGAAGAGCGTCGACAGCTTGCAGCCGTGCACGTTCAAGTACTTTGCAGAGATGGACGCCGTGCTGGGCCGGAGGTCAGTGGGAGGGGTGGGAGGGAACTCTTTTGTGGCAGAGTGTCACCCTGACTGTGTGGACAGGAAAGGAAGTGTCCCCCAGGATTTAAACTCTAACACAGAGGTTACTGGACACCACCTCGGTCCTTTGGGGAGGACAGGAAGAGGAGGCCGGCAGACCTGGCAGCTCGACTCGAATGTCAAGGTAGAGGTCGGAGAGGATTCAGAGGAGTTTGAGTTTGATGACCTGGAATCTCCACAATGTTCCAGAGAAAGATGCCACAAGGTTTATCTGGCGTCACCGGCCCAACGCGACCCGAGTGGTACGTACTGAGATTATCATATGAATAAGGACTGTTTCAGCTCCAAAGAGTTTCCTGTCTGATCTCAATCTCTTACATCCTGTGTTATAGGTACACCAGAGGCAAACAGTTCAAGCACACCCTCTCCACCTGCAGCACCATTTCTACTTCCACCTCCACCATCACCTCCTCCCCCACATGCTCTCACCCAGTCTGCTGCCTCTCCTCTACCTGCACCCTCAGACCCGAGCCCTGACGCCCTCCCCACCTCCGGCCACCACCCTCCCGACTCCCCCCGCCTGGAGCCCGTCCTCAGACACCTGCTGGACAGCTTCCAGCGGCTGGTGTCGGAGACCCGGGGCCTGCTGGTGCAGCTGGAGACCCAGCGGCAGGAGCAGGCCCGCTGGCACCAGGAGCTCCTGGCCCAGTGGCTGCAGAGGGAGGAGCGGCGGCAGAGGGAGGCGGCCGAGAGGGAGGAGAGGAGGGAGAAGGCTCGCATGGAGCACGAGATCCGAGTCCTGGAGCTGCTCACCGGTCTAGCCAGAGATCACGGGTGTAAATGTGAAGGCAGCCAGACGGGGTCAGAGGCAGCGACTGGTCCGAGTCACAGCACGAACAAAGACAGAAGTTAGACTTGTTGGTGGTGGAGACAAATTAAAGCTCAGGTGGAACCAAATGACAGACACTGATCCTGCAAAAAGCCACATTCAGAGCAGTTAGACCTGAACCTGAAGTGGTTTGGACTGAACCAAAAAGTAGGGGAGAGGCACTTAAAGTGCAGGAAACTGTGAGAGAAGCTTTATTATTATTATTTAATAAGCCAGAGGTTACAGCTGTGCTCAGACAACTCCCAACACCCTGTTACAGCTACAATGTGCTTTTCCCTCTGTCAGGACATTTAATGGTGTCCAGTGATTGTACCAAATGTGACTGAACTGCTGAATGCACTTTACACAGATTAAAACTCACTGATATTTTCAGCCACTTCCTGTTTTCTGTTGCGATGTTTGAATTTGAAAATGCACAACTTCAATCTGAAAGTCACAAGTTTCTCTCAGCGTAAAAAACAAGAGTTTATCATTTCTCCAGATGTTTGTTCCAGTGTCCGTGAACAAGACGAGATCGTGACCCAGCTGCTGCACTGAATGGGAAACATCCTCCTATAAATACCTGATGCCCGTGCTTCCAAGATGTTTATGGGGGAAATGTTGCACAAACTTAAAGTCAGTATTTATCTGTTTATTATTCCCTGCAGGAATGTTTGGAGTGCAGCAGCACGCCAGTCTGGATGTCACGCTTGCATAAGAGACCTCTAACCCAGTTCGACACTGCAGCCAGGCTCTTCTGGTCTAACGGCAAACATCTGATGCCATGAGTCACACAGCATGTTAACGAATATGAAAGCTTGTGGACGTCTTGTGCCTTTTCACAGTTCCATGATTATTGATTTGTGATCTTTTTTTTTTTTTTTTTTTTTGCTGTGAAAGCTTAAACCCTCCCCAAAGAGCCACACAAGAATCACTCTTGTCTATGGTGGGAATTTTTTTTTTTTTTTTCTTCCTGCTTTTCAGAATCCAGTTTATTAAAGCTCCAGGCTGCAGCTGATTGTTACCTGAATAGACAGACTAGAAATCTTTCACTGGGCCATTCAACAACCAGTCTGCCCTGGAGGGACAGTGTGAATGAGTTGAGATGGAAAAGCCCCGCTTCCTTTTGGCTTTTGAAATGCTAAAACCAGACTGTAATCAACACAGGTCAGACTGGTATTGTGATTTACAGACAGGCAGTTTTGAAGCCAGATATGGCTGCTGATATGTTCTTTTTTATTAGAAATAAAAAGACCAAACCCAACATTGAATTAACCCTAATCCCCGATAACAGGTATCCTCCCCTGTGCTCAATATTGTCCAGAATTATTATTATTCAAGGTGACACGTTACTGCCTCGCCATGAACACACGTAACATTCATTCAGTCCTGCTCACAGTATGAAATGTGTATTAATCCTCCCCTGAAAATAGTCCCCCCCAAAATTTTGTCCTGTAACATGTATCTTTCTTGGGGAATCAAACTACACGTTTTTGTTTGTAGATTGTCCTGGCCTGTCCTTACATGTCTATTTCGGGATTTCTCTCTGGAGTTCTGGTCTCCGAAGATCAGTCAGCCAATCAGACGGGAGGAGGCACTGAGCCTCTCTTCTGTTTGGCTGACTGTTAAATAAGTAACCAAATAAAAATAGATCAGATTTCAGAATAAAACACTCAGAGAAACCAAATCCTGCAAGTTGTTGGATGGTGGGTCCAGGTGGGAGGCGGGGCTTGGTGATTGCTTTGTTTTGACATCATAAAGTGACAGGAAGTCCTGACGGCTGGTTTTAAGGCTCAGTGTCTGAATACAGGCTGTGTGCATTTCTCTGTG